>PVKN010004359.1:0-33812 GCA_004027915.1 Capromys pilorides
TCTACTTTGACCCTATTTGGGCAGGTAGTCTTAGTTACTGGAAAACATTAATTGTTGAGCTATTCTTGTTTTAATTAAGCAAGCTTAGTTAAGCAAGCTTACTCTCGGGATAGAAAAACAGGAACTGGGAAGGGTTATCTATCGGATTCTTGCATGCTTACTCTGAGCAAAGGTCAGATCCTCATGGCCCCCAACACTTTCATCCCCAGTACCACATGCTGCACCAGCCCCAGCCCTGGGTGCGCTGAGCCAGGCATAGAGTCCAGGAAAGGTGGTGCAGACATGTAACCCCAATGCTGGGAATGCTAAAACCAAGAGGATCGCTATGAGTCCAAGCCGCATAGTGAGACCTTGTACTAAAAACATAAATTTAAAAAAAAAGTAATAAAATAAACAAATAATGTCTAGATAATATCTACAGGCTTTCTAACCCTAAAACTTATATGATGCATTGTCTTTTAAAAAGGACTTGGAAAGTGGTAGTGCTCATTGCTACCGAAAGTTGGCTAGAGGGGCCACTTCAGGTCTACCTGGATAGAAACCTCTTTCTTCTAAGCACTCAGGAGTCTGCCCTCTCACAAAGTTCTGGATTTGTACTTAATTATTTGTCATTTGTTGGCCATGTCCCTCCACTAGAAGCTGTACTGAATGTTGAACACTCTTTCTTGTCAGGTAAATGCCAACATGTCAGTGAAAAACAACTTTCTGTAAACAATGTTTCTTTCCACCAAGGTTAATAAGCTGCTGGTTATACACATACTGGATGTGTTTTTGCCCAGGGGCAGCCTGAACTTAGCTTTTCAGTGGAGAAGGGTCTTCAGGCAAATATCTCTGGGAAAAAGTAGTCTGATGGGAACAATGGGATTGTAGGGAACAGGATGGAGAGGCCCCCAGGAAAAACTGGAAGTGAGTGAGGATGCCTAGGGCCATGGGGTGCAGGCAGGAGCGCCCCTGGGCCCTGAGGCAAAAGCACTTTCCTCAACTAACAAGCCTGAGGGGTCATTATAATTTCATAGCAAGGAAGACGTGAAAGGGAGAAGAGAAGCAAAATCCTGCACACTGGGCATCCATAAGGATCCTGACACTGGCGCCTCTCTCTATTTTCATCCTATGAAATGACAGATAGGGATGGTGGAACATTTATCCCAGGCTAGCTTCTGGGATTTAGGAAATGAAACAAGAGAATAAGCAGCCTGCCTCTTGTGTGTGTTTAATGACATCCAGGGACTGTCTTTATTAGGTCGTCAAAAATTATCTTGCCCAGCGAACTCGCCTTTCATATATGTTCATGATTTGCTACTTTGGCTCCCCATTAGGTTCTTCCTGGATACCTTGAGGAAATGTCTGTGCTTCATACCGTTCTAATCAAATAAGGACTCCTAGGGGAATAGACGGAGACATACATGATTTTTCTTAAGTCTCTCTAGGTTATTTTAAAAGTTGCCTGAAAATTACAGCGATACTCAATTATAGTAAACCCATCACAAAACTAATATGAATATGTGCACAAAAATTGCACAGAGAGGAGTACTTAGGAAATCTAAACTCAGCTCTGAGTCTGGTCTAAAAAAAAGATGATATTCTGATTTTGTTATACCTAGTAGGTCTACTTTGATGAAATTGCAATAGCTGCCAGAAGCTATCCAAAAGCGGTGCTGATCACTGGGCATAAAACTTGTCTAATTCCACCCCAGCCTCGATTCAGCAGTGCTCTGAGGCCCTGGATGTGTAGCACTGTGTTACAGAAGTGCAACAGTATGGGCACATCTTCCTAGGCCCTGTAATTGGGTTCTGAGGAAACAACTCCAAGAAGGCAACTCATAGAAAAATGAATGATGGGCTCAAAGTTAACGTGAAGACCAATGACTTTCCTTGGTACTGAAGAAGATGAAGAACTAAGGGCCTCCATGGGGTCACAGAGAAGTGACGATAGCTCAAAATCAAACCTAATGCCTGGTAGAAAGCTAAACACATTAATGCATTTGGTTTTTTATGGTGGATAGATTGGAATGAGATTAGTTTTGAGACTTGACTTTTGTAAGGTTCACATGTTTTCGTATTTTCTATTTATACCTAGGTCACATTTACTGAGCAGCAAGTACATAGCTTATTTGTGAAAGGCTTAAAAATGTTGTTGAGTTTCTGGTGCTGATAAAGAAATATGATGGGAAAATATTACTGGCGTATACCTTTTTTTCCTCTCATTTCTCTTTACTTTCCTTTCTATTCTCTTTTATTCTCATGGTACTAGGGATCAATCCCAGGGCTTTTACAGTGAGCTATATCCCTGGCCCTTTCTTAAATTTTAGTTCGAGACAGGATCTCACTAAGTCCCTAAGTTCCCAGGCTAAGCTCCAACTTGTGATCCTCCTGCCTCCACCTTCCAGAGTGCAGGGATTATGGAGCTCACAATTTGTCACAGATTGCTTTGGATTTTCCATAAGGACCTAGAGGATTTAATGTTTGCTCCGCTGGATTTGAACTTGTGTTGGTCTTAATGCTTGGTATCCTTCTGTGTATACCTTTTGGAATGGTAATGCTTATCTTGTGCCTTTCAATGTTGGAAGTGTTTAACTTTTTTCTTTTGTACAGGGGCTCACAGTTGGGAATTTGTTTGGATCTTGGAGGAGACTTGGACTTTGGACTTATCAGCAATGCTGAAACTGTTGGGACTTTGACAACTCTTAGAAATAGACTAAAATGTTTTTGCATGAAGGGATATGCATGAGTCTTTGGGGGTCCAGGGGTGGAATGTTATGGTTTGTGTACATGTGTTCCCCCAAAGCCTCATGCAAACATGGGGAGGCTTCTGGAGTTTGTGATTGATTATTGTGGGTGTGGATGCTGCACCTGCCCTGGAGCACATCATTTGCATTACAATGTAAGGAGGGAGGAGAGGCTGGCCTGCTGCCTGAGATGCTACCACTATTTGCTCTTTGCCACCACCATGAAAGATTGCTCTCTGCCATGTGCCATGTTACCCTGGAGCCAACTGAGTATGGACTAAAACCTCCAGTAATCCTGAGCTAGATAAACCTTCCTTCCCTAATTTTGAGTGTTAGGTACTTGTCCCAGCAATGAGAGAAGAGTAACTAAGACATGCTATGATACCTATCCTTTTGTTTGCAAAGGATTTTTTTTTTTTTTTTTTTTTGTTGGTAGCACCAGAGATTGAATTCAGGACCTTGCACTTGCCAGGCAAGCATTTATATCACTGAGCTATCTCTCTGGCCCTTGCAAAGGAAAAATTTGAAGATAGCTTTCATTTTCAGAGAACTGAAACATAAATTGACGTTCAATTTTAAAAGAGTGATAAATGTCCCCACCCAGCTTTCTGACAGGAGCAGTGCCTCTGTTCTCACAGCTCCAGGGACAACTTACACATTGCAGACTCTGCACTGCCAGCTCGCCAGCCTTCCAAATGCTACCCCGTGTGATTGCATGTCACTGCTCTGGGCAGCAGGGCTCCCAGGAAGCATCCTAGGAGAAATGCCAAGGGCCATGCCCGTCAAAATGTAGGTCGTTTGTTTCATGCCCATTATTATAAAGAAATGATGGAATAAAAGTTTCAGTACACTGTAAATACAGATTTAGCTCTGCATGCTGGCGGCAAAGGGGCCAGCAGCGGGCCCCCTGGAGCACGTGCATGGGCAATGCCACCAGTGGGCAGCCTGCTGACCATGTGGCCCTCTCCCCACAGGGCACACTAGATCACAGAGACAGGAGTGGTCTTCTCCTGGAGGTACTGGCCCAAAAGGAGGGCAAATGTAACCGGGGCACCATGGAGAAGGCACAGGGCCAGCTGGTGTCTTTTGAGAGCGATACAAAACACTCTTACTGACTCCTTTTGAAGTTAAGCAAGACTGTATTTTCTGTTTCAGATCGTGCCAACTGAAAGCATAACGGTAGACAACAGAGAGGGAACAAAAGAGAAGGTGGGAGGGGAGAGGAGACACCAGTGAAGGAGATATAAGAGGACAAGAGAGATTGGCACATGCCAAGAACAATGGGGAGGACTCAGAGAAAGAAACAGAGGGACTCTTGGCTCCAAGTCCCCTGAGTGCTGGCCCTGTTTCCGTAAAATGTGTGTCACTTTGGGTAGCATCCTCTAAACTCACGTCCACTGAATGCCAGTGCCTACCTTGGACACAGTCTAGAATTCAGATTTGCTGATGGGACATGGTCCTTGCCATCCAGATATCTATGATTTCCAAGGGGACCCACAATAGAAGCAGGTCATAGATGGCCATTTGTCCTAGTTTCCTTCTCCCTGTCAGCACTGTACTTGATAATGCCATCTCCTAGGAGACATTTATTCTGGCCCACGCCTTTCAGAGATTCCATCCATGACAGATTGACTCTAGGGCAGGGAGGGCAAGGTAGGCGGGTCTCATGGAGCACACCTGCTCTTGCAGGGGGCAGAGAGGCCGGGGAACAGGTGGGGAAGGAAGGACATCCCCCATTCCAAGCTGCTAACAGCACACTCAGTTGTGGACTCATCCCGGGTTACTGATGAGTATGCTGCCTGCAACCCAGTCACGCGAGGCTTCGAGGGACTATCTAGACGTGAACCATAACAACATGGCAGTGCCGTGGCCACAGGGCCCAAGCTGTCAGCTCTCAGCTGCTGCCCAGTATTAATGTGAGGCCTGGCACCTGGAAGGTGTTTAAGTGGTTCTTCGGTGTGTTAATTGTTTTATTTATGTATATATGTATGTATGTATGTATGTATGTATGTATGTATGTATGTTATGGCTGGCTCAGTCTGCCCTGGGTTGGGGCTGGCACAGCATGTGGTGCTGGGGATCAAACCGTGGTCCCTGCAGTTGCCTAAGCTTGCCTAAGCAGGCACTCTAGACTACTGAGCCATCTCGCCGGCCCATAATTGCCATATTTTGACAAGGATAATTTTAAAATTGTGCTTTTGAGAAAAATAGCAGCTTCAGGACCCTAAAGCTGTGTAAGCTTTTTTCCCTTCCAGAAATAATTCTTCTTATCTTTTTAGAGCAATATAAAGAAAAATAAAATCTGTAAGCAACTCTGGGTCCAGGCTTCTTGGCTTGTCTTGAAAATTTATGTGTGTGTGTGTGTGTGTGTGTGTGTGATGGAAATAAGCTCACCTTAAATGTCCCTTGGCTCTCAGAGTGTGTCCATGTTCTCACACCTGCTTTGGGGAAAGTCCCTCAGCCCTGTCCTACAACATTACTGCCTGCCAGGGATAAGCCAAAGCACAAGACTCAGTTCCTCTTCTCTCACTGCTGGGACAAATACCCAACACTCAAAATGAAGGAAGGAAAGGTTTATTTAGCTCACAGTTACTGGAGGTTTCAGTCCATACTCGGCTGGCTCCAAGGCAGAGCGGCACATGGCAGAGGGCAGCCTTTCACGGTGGCTGCAAAGAGCAAAAGGGAGTAGCAGCAACAATGGCTTCAGAAAGCAAGTCTGTCTCTCTTAAGTCTCATTCAGGTTATCTGTCCCAGGCTGGGTGTAGTGCTTAAACCCATAAACCCAGCAGCACTCAGACCCATAATCCCATCCTTGGATCACCCATAATCCCAGTGGATCATGAGTTAATCCCCAACTCTAGAAGTCCATCCCATGACTGCATGAGGCTTTGGGGGGACACCTAGACACAAACCATAGGAACACATCTCCTGTATTGTCCCATTTAGCCCTCCTAACAATTAAATGCAATGAGCACCCTGCTATGTAGGAGAAAATGAAATACAGAGAGGTGAGTGGCAGAGTGAGAGCTGTTACAAAGCTAGGCATGGCACTGTAGACCTGTAATCCCAGGTGGCTGAGGCAGGAAGATTATAAAATCAAGCCCATACTTAGCAATTTAGGGATTTAGGGAGATTCTGTCTCTAACAGTGTGTGTGTGTGTGTGTGTGTGTGTGTGTGTGTGTGTGTGTGTATGTGTGTGTGTAATACAGCTCAGTGCAAAGGACTAGGATCTAATCCCTAGTGCAAAAAACCTTGTCAGGACATGGCGAGAGACTGAGTGTACTACAGGGTAACTGTCTATTATGGTGTCCTGCGGTTTCTTTTTCTTTTCTTTTCTTTTCTTTTTGTCTTTTTGAGACAGGGTCTCACTATGCAGTTCAGGCTGGCTTTGAGCTCACTCTTGTAGCCCAGGCTGGTCTCAAACTCCCATCGATCCTCCTGCCTCAATCCCAAGTTCTGCGATTACAGGCGTGCACCACCACGCCCAGCAACCCTGTGAAGTTCTTGGCAATTCTTTGTAATTAGTTTATGTTTGGAACTTTGAAGTCATGTTAGTCTTTGGGAAGTGACGCATGATTAGCATATCTTGGTCATTCTTGGTCCCTTTACACCTCCCCTAGCCTACTCCTGACCTCCTGCTGGCCTCGCCTTCACATCTCCAATAGGCCTGTCTTTTTGTTCTCGGTCGTCTCTCCTTAATCTGTAATTCATGTTTTAGGTTTCTCATATAAAAGCAACCATGTGATCCATAACTTCCTGTGTCTGTCTTATATTATGTAACACATAGGGTCTCAAGTTCCATTCCTTTGTCTGCAAAAGGCAGATGTCATTCTTCGCTGCTTCCTTCTGCGTATATGGCGCCTCATCTTTGCCCATTCATCTGTTGATGGGCATCTAGGCTGCTGCTAGAGCTCAGCTACTGTGCCTGGCGACCTGCACTGCTAGACGCAGGGGTGGGTGCTATGCACGTATGGCGAGAGCAGGATGCCATGAACTCAACGGGGAATGCAGCAGAAGCCTAGCTGGCGCCCAGGGCCAGCCGCTTAGCTCACATACTCCAAGTTGTTTGTTCACTGCTGACCAAGCCAGAGGAGGTCATTTTTTTTTTTTTTTTCTTGTAAAGAGGAAAAAGGATGTATTCAAAGCTAGCTCCATGGAGATGGAGCTTCAAGTGACCATATTCTCATGTGCAGGTAGGTTAGGGTTTTTACCATAAGCCACAAAGGACAGGGGAACACAGAGACACCGAGGCTTTCCGTGCTGGCTTTGTCATTTCCAGCTGTCTTCAGCTTACCCACAACTGCCTTGAGGAGAGGAAACTGGGCTCCGGGATCCTGAGGCCAGCTCCTGCATATCCTGTCACTTTTTCTGAAGAAGAGGAAGGAGGCTTGGTTACAACAGGAGGAAGTTTGGAGAAATTAAGAAAAAAAAAAAAAAAAAAAAAAACTTAATTTTTAAAGCCCTATTTTGCAGTGGAGAACCTAAGTGGCTGGTCATCGCACAAAATCTCTACTTTTAGTTTTTTGAGGAATCTCCATAGCGATTCCCATAGTGGTCGTGCTAGTTTCCATTTCCATTTGACACTCTTTATTTTTTGTTGTTGTTTTTTGACATTATTTTTAATTTAATTTTTATTAATATATGTTTCTTATATGCACTGTGGGCAGTTGGCACAGGTACAGAGCACATCTTACATTTTTAATACCCTTTTGTCCCTCTCTCCCTCTCCTATGCCTTTGGTCCCTTTCTGGAATGCAAAGTCTACCTCCATTTCTCATCACCCTATATACCTTTAACCCTATATACTTTCTCTAACTGTTCCATCCAGTAAGTGCCAGGATTCAGCTAGTCGGAGGCACATCGCAGTCCAGCCTGAAGCACCTCAGCTTTCAGCAGCAGCAGGAACTACACTGGGCCTGACCTTAGCCTAAAAGAGTCTAAACAGCTGAATCCCCTGTGAGGATGGAACCCTGCAGGCAGTGAAACGTGCAAAGTCCGGGCGGCTGCAGCTGCGATTCAGAAAGTCCCTTAGCCTTCTGGCCTTTTCTCCAGGTTTTTGTTTTTTTTTAATTGCTTCCTCTTGCATTAGCCTTTAGTTTTTCCTTCCTGGCCTTTCTCCTCCTTGATCTTGTCAGGTAAAGCCACACCTGAACTGACAAGTGCCCTAGAGGTTTGTAGTTTACTTAACGTGGAAAAGAAAAAAGCTGTGTGACGGGGAAGGGCGCCCGGCTGCTGTTCATAATATAAATTCCATGGGTCCGAGAGGCGCGACAGCCCCTCGGCTTAACTGGGAGTGAGTGCACCGGCCTTTTAGTCCCGAACCCGGAGAGCTCTGGGCTCAGCGCCCGGGAGGGGCGCGGCGAGCTCAGTCAGCCACCCGGCCCTGGGTGCGGCGGGCGGGGCGGGCCGTAGAAGAGCGCCTTCCCGGCCAAGTGTTTGTCCACAGCGTGCGCCCCAGCTTACCCCCTGCGCGTCCCCGACAGCTTCGGTGTGGTCCAGTCCAGGAAGCTGAACAGGTAGGTGCTGGGCACAGCCCAGAGGCTAGCAAAGGGAGCCTGGAGAGATCTAGGGGTGCGCGTGCATGTGTGTATGAGTGTGTGTGTGTGTGTGTGTGTGTGTGTGTGTGTCTGTGCAAGGGTGACGCGGTCCTCGAAGGGCAGCGTGGGCGGCAGCCAGCTCGACCCCCTCCCGGGCCCCTCCATCGCGCTGAGCCCCGAGAGGCGGAGGCGGCTGGTGTCCGGTGTCGGTGTCCGGTGTCCGCAGCCGCGTGCTGGGTGTTGGGCGAGCGGCCCGGGCGTGCTACGGGGAAGTTTGCGATCCGGGCAGGGTGCGTGCGCCCGAGGGCTGTGCACGCCCAAGGCCCTTGCTCAGGCGGGGCCGCAGCCGGGCCGCCCACGTGGCCGCCTGGGAGGGTCCTAGCAATCTGGTTTCCAGACGGGAGCGGTAACTCGGCGTCCGGCTTGCGCGTCGCCCGGCCCTCGCAGCCTTCTAACCTTCCGGTGCGCGGGGCCATTCGCGACCCACAGCCCTCACCGATTGCAGCAGGTGGACGGCAGCCAGGAGCGGCACACGCACGGGGTAAGACCCCGCGGACCTGCTGCGGGGAGATCGCACGAGCCGGTTTCAGCCCGCTCGGCACTATGGGCACCTTCCTTTTGAAAGCGCCCAGGGGCGCCCCCATGTGGGACCTGGCCTGGTGGGCATAGTGGGCGCGGTGAGTGCGTTGAGTGCGTTGGGAGCTCAATACTGAGTAATGGACCTAGCTGAAGACTGATTCATAAAGACCCTCCAACCACTTGGGTGGTGCCAACGGACTGAGCGCCCTTGACCTCTCGTGACCTGTCCTACCTTAAGGGTTCCTGCGCACCCTAAGGAGTCACAATATGTAGGTTTTCTGAGTGATCTCTCTTCTCAAGTGTCTCAACAGAGGGAAGGTGGCAGCTGCCTCCTAAGCAGAGTTTATCCACCCACCAAAAGGCATTGATTTGTTTCCTTTTTTTTTTCAGAACTGGGGATTGAACTCAGGACCTTGTACATTCCAGGCAGGCACTTGTGCCCCTGAGCTAGCTCCCCAGCCTGAGATTTGATTCCTTGATACAAGTTTTTTAATTGAATAAATAAGTGGAAGGCATAGTTTCTAGGTAAATCCACAGGTGCAGTAGTTTCACAGTTCTGTCTTTTTTTTTTTTTTTTCAGAACCAGGGATCAAACTCAGGACCTTGTACTTGCCAGGCAGGCACCTGTGCCCCTGAGCTATCTCCCTGGCCTCTCCAGGCTGGTTTTGAACTCACAACAATCCTTTTGCCTCAGCTTTCCACATACTGAGATTAACGTTGGGTGCCACCATGCCCAGCTATGACTTAGGTGGGATCTGAGAGCTTTTTATTCTTTAGGTTTCGGAATTATTAAAAACACCATCCTATTGTAGAATAGTGGCTATAGGAGGTGTGAAATCTGGCAGAATGAATGAGTGTTGTGGAAAATTGAACTGATTCTGTGGCCCTTTGGAAATTGGTTTTTGGAATGTGCAGCAGGTGTGGGCTTGTTGCTTGTCGTTTCTGTCCTTTCAGATAAAGAATTATAGAAGAAAACTGAGTTAGCTGAGCTTTTTTTTTTAACTGGCTCTGGAATAACTGGAAATTTGCTGCAGTTGGTGAATCAGAGCGAGGGGAAGTCAGTGGAGTGCGAACCAGCGTTGGCTGTGGTTGTTCAGTGAGGGAGGGAAAGTGGGAAAAACCCTAGTCCACTTCCTCATTTCTCTTTCCCGTACCCTGGTTTTATTTGTCCTCATAACTTTATATTATACCATATTATCTACATATTGTGTAGGTTTTTAGGCTGAAGTGGGCCTAAGTTCACAGTTGGGGAGAAAGCCTCCAGTTGTGAAGTGACAGCTGGAAGGCCCACAGCCTGTGGGAGCCCAAGCTGGATTCCTGAGAGTTAGTTGTCCCGTGGCCACATTGCTCTGGGCTGAAGTTTGCCAAGGGAAAGCTGTGAGGTGAAGGGAGAGTTCGTGCACACCAGGTTTCGGCTGAGGAGTGGTATGCATACCCAACAGCTTGGCCAGACAGTTGTCAGCTGGGCTGCCTGAGTATTTCCCAAGGACAGAAGGAAGCCGGTATCTTTTCTTTAACACTGATGAGTTGTTTTAACTTTGGAAAGCCGTGGTTGACACAAAAGGCAAAATAAAATACAAATTGAAAGGGCTTGGGCATTTTGTCCCAGAGGAGCCAGACAGCTCTCCCCACAGGGCTGCACCCTTTGTTCTGTTCCACGTGGCTGGGAGGAAGGGGACACTGGTGGCATAAGGGGCTGGTGAATAAACATCTACACCAGAGCCCCTGTGGCCTTCGGTGCCCCTCCATCCTTCCTGGAAAGGGCGTTTTCCATTCTTGGAAGCTTCACTATGGTTGCCTGGAGGCGGCTGTTGCCCCTGAGAGGCACCTGAACCAAGTGCCCCCCACTCCACAGTCCCCTTGCCTGGGATTTGCTGGTCTTCCTGCTGACAGTCCACACAGGACACGGCACAGTGATGCTGTGCTGGGTCTGGGGCAGAGATTAGCCCGAAAGGCTTCTGGGCTGAGGGTACAGCAACACAGACGTGGGGTGAAGGGGCCACCTCTGTTGCTGCATCACAGCTGCTACCCTCTGGGAGGTCCTTATCTCACCCCTCTGTGAACGTTGAGTGAACTCCGGTGCAGTTTAGAGGACGAAGTGAGTTAAGGCATGTGAAGTGCTCCAAGACGTGCCTGGTGCAGGAAGCCTTGGCCCTGTCCCTAGGGGAGGAGAACAGTGTGACTTTGGCACCTGAAGCATGTTACCGCTGCTGGGGTAGGATTCACCCCACTTGAGGTGGGGAACAGAGAAGCAGCCTCACGCCTCACTGGTCACACAGTTTCCCCCCCTGCTCTATTCCTGTGGGAGTCGCCCTTGTAGTCCTGGAATGTGACCACCTGGGAACATGTCCCAGAACGCAAAGGAGTCACTCACTTTGGTTAAAACCAACACGTAAAGAAATCATTACCAAGGCCAGACGTGGTGGTGCACGCCTATAATCCCAGCACTTGGGAGGCTGAGGCAGGAGGATCTGTGCAAGTTTGACACCAGCCTGGGCTACAAAAGTGAGCTCGAGGCCAGCCTGAACTGCATAGCGAGAACTTGTCTCGAAAAGACACACACACACGTACACACACACACACACACACATCATTACCAAACATCACTTCTGTGCTATGAAAGGCTCCTCTCAAAGCAAATATGAAGATATTAGTGAGGGCGCCTGGGAGGGGCCTGTACTGAGTTACAGCCAGCAATGCTGCTTTTATTTATTTTTAAATGTTCTCTTACTATTTTGTTCCATTTGAGTTCTGGTAGTCAAATGCTAGGGGAGAGTGTAGGGCGCAGGAAAAAGTTGTGTCAATGAATGATCAGATGCTCTGGCACCTGCCCACTGAGCGTGCTCATCTCCAGAGACTATAAGGAGCAACTGTGCAAGAACAAGGAGGAGGAAAAGAAGCTCCCAAGCAATGATGGGAGGAGCATTAGAAGTCCAACTGTATTACAAAGTGAAAAAATAAGACCTGGGCCCATGAGATACCTCAGCAGACTAAGCACCTGCTTAAGCAAGCCAGGGTCCAGGGCTCGATACCTGGTCCCGCATGCCACACTGGTCCCACCCCAATGGTGGTGCCCACCTGTAATACCAGCCCTGAGGAGCATGAAAACAGGAGGATCACTATGAGTCTGAGCTGCGTAGTGAGGCCCTGTACTAAATACATAAATGAAAGGAAAGAAAGCAAGCAAGCAAGCGAACCAAAGCCTGATGGCCATGTAATGGCTGAGTGCTGAGTCAGTCTGATGTATAATGATGTTTGAATTTAGCACAGAGAAATGCAATGTTTGGGATGGTATGCTTAGGTAGGGAGGTAACTGGAGCATTGTAAATGCCAAATGAGCAGTTGATTTCTTAGAACCTAGGTGATGCTGAACGAGTAAGACTTCTGCCGGGCCGTGGTGGCGCACGCCTGTAATTCCAGTACTTGGAAGGATGAGGCAGGAGGATCGGTGTGAGTTCGAGACCAGCCTGGGCTGCAAAAAATGAGTTCAAGGCCAGCCTGAACTGCACAGCGAGACCCTGTTTCAAAAAAAGACGCACACACACACACAAAGACTTCTGCATGTCCTGTGACACTGAAATAGGTTAAATGTTTTTGTTCTTATTTCCACAATGGAAATATAAACATAATTTTCTTCCTATGACACAAGAATGAAGTTTTTTTTTTTTCAAATTAAACTAAGTAGAAATGTGTAGAATGAGACATGGTGCTTTCCTACCTTATTTCTCCCCCTACCTCTGAAACTACCATGTGCGCCCATGCCCACAGCTTCTTAGATGAACTTTCTAGTAAACTTTCACAAATCAAAATCCCTTTATTATGAACCTTGCGACCTCTTCCTTCCCCCCCAATATAGCTGATCTTTAAATTTAGATTTTATTCAGTTAGGTTATCTGGAAAGGTATGCCTACAGCCTGGTGCCCTTCCAGAACACAGGGACATTCTCTTCTGCACCAGCGTTAGTAGCCTGCCTGGAAATTACAGTGTCTTTCTGTGGCATTGAAAGTTCACAAGTGCATCTTTTGAGCACCACTTTTAAGGAAAATGCAAAAAAAAAATGCATGGCGACCTGATTTTTACTTCTGTTTTTATCTTCCTTGAGCATGGCTTTGTTTTGATTTGGCTTGGGGTAAGTGCCAGTGTGAAATGTCACAGGTAGTATTTTCCCTTGAAATAGGTTGTTTGAAGAGAGCCTTTTAATTTCTTCCCTTGACTTGTTTTGGTTCTTTTTTTTTTTTTTTCCAGCCATAGACTTGGTAGTTTCATGGGCTCTGAGGTAATAATATGTTTGTTTAGTTGGGTGAAGGCCAAACCTCTGTTGAGTTTTATTTCCCTGAGATTGACCCATATAAAGTTAAGATTTGTTCTGTGTTTTTGATTAAGTATCTTAGGATATTATGGGACAGAGGTTACACAAACTCTTAACAAAGTGCACTTCAGCCTTTCTTCTTTCCCCCTCTCCCCGAAATGAAAAACGCTGCTGTATTTCCTGCAGCCCTTACGTAGAAGCCCATCTTTGCCCAGCGTCTGTGCATTTTAATGCTGGCTGATTTGGGCTGTTGCTCTTTGCAGGCCCCTTGTGTGGCGGCAGCAGCGTGTTCCCCGTGCCAGCTTCCAGGAGCCAGTTTGCGGAATTCCTGTCCCAGAGCCAGTTGGGATTGCAGGGCTGTGAGTCTCCGAGGAGGCCCGCAGAGGCGCCCAAGCGCCTGCCTGGGTGGAACACACCTGCCAGCCACTTTCAGGAACTTTTGCCACAGGTGTAAAAGTCCCTCGACTGGCTAAGATGCTGAGACAGATACTGGCGGAGATGTACATAGATCCTGAGCTTTTGGCGGAGCTCAGTGAGGAGCAGAAACAGATCCTGTTCTTCAAGATGAGGGAGGAACAGATCCGGCGGTGGAAAGAAAGAGAAGCAGCCATGGAAAGAAAGGAGTCCTTGCCAGTGAAATCCAGACCGAAGAAAGGTAAACCTAGCCGCGTCTCCGCCCCGTCAGCAGCACAGCTCCTGGTCCTAATAGCTCACACCAGTCGCAAGCTAGCCTGGTGTGAGTTGCAATTCGGTGGATGGTTCCTAAATGTTATTTTGGTAAAGTAGTTCCTTTGATAACCTTGAAGCCCGCGTGTGCAGGTGAGCACAGAACTTTCGGTGGAGTTTTGCAGTCATGTGCAGATCTTTTTCTTAAAACCGGACTGATCTTCAGTGGTACTCAGAAGTCACTTCTAGGAGCTGGGGCTATTGTCCACTAGCAGAGCACTTGTGTAGCATGTATGAGGCGTTAGGTTTTATTTCCAGTCTCCTCTGGTGTTTGGTCTTAAGAGTACTAAATTAGGAAAGGTCTCTCTCTACCTCCTGATTGTTGCAGACACCTAGTATTCTACTTCCACCTTCAAAATATTTATATGAGCCTCTTTATGGTCATTGTATTTGCATTTCTTAGACCTCAAGAGATTTTACTTTGAGTTATCCATTTTAGAGAAGATCTTCTCTTAAGATGTAAGGAACTGCTCTAAGGGAAAACTCCAAGTGATATTTTTTTTAGCAGGACTGAATTTTTCAGATGTACTCCTTTGTAACTGAAGGCAGCTCTGTAGTTTCAGAGGATTCCTTTGAGGCAGGAGGGAAGAATTCCTCATACATGAAGATTTAAAGCATACATTCACAGACACTGAAAGCCAACTCTGGCCTTCTTTGCTCTGTCCCCACTCCCACACCACACACGTATTCTCTCATGGGTGACCGGCTATGTTAATCAAAACGGAGCTGCTCTCCTGTGATAACTTAAGGTAATAATTTCAGTTTCCTTACTTGAATTTTTCCCTTGTAGAATTTTCCATTAGGTGGTTACAGACATTGAAGACCAATTTCTTCTTCCTTTTAATTAAAAACAAAATTTTATAAAAATCGCCTAGGGTTTCAGAGACTGAGAAAATACATCTTACCTGCATGCGTGGTATATACAAACAAGTTTTATAAAAAAAGCTGACTTTGTCACTTTCATCTTACACTGTCTTTCACTCAGTTTTTTTCAGTGAAGCCTTCATACCAATAAGAGAATGGAGATGAGTATCTCATTGGTTAGTATATTATAATATAAAGTAAATAATATCATCCCAGCTTCTGCTGATATTTCAGACGCTATGTGAAGCACTTTTTATGTATTAGTCTACACAATTGCTATAAAGTTGATATTTATAACATTGATTATTCACATTGATAGATGACGAAACCCAGCCTCAGGGAAGATAGCAATCTGTTGCAGTGTCACCGCCAGCTCGTGCCCAGGTCTGCCTGATTTCACACTGTGCTCTCCAAAACTGAATTTTCCTTCAGTAAGTAGTCAGGTCAATCTCAGGGTGACTGTTTTATCTTTTCAAGCGGCATTACACTTCCCCTTGTATGCCTTAGGTAGAGCTCAGTGTATATAGCTGGACCCCCTCTGGGCATCATGTTCACTGTGGATGTAATATGTTGGTATGGTGGGGTGACCTTGGGGACAGGGAGAGCCAAAGACTTTTGCCCCTGGAGTCAATGGCCACAACTCTTCCTTAGACTGTAGGCTTCTTGTGTTTGAAGAGTTGCTGTCCTTGTGGTTACTTAAGATGATAATTTCAGTTTCCTGGTTTAAGATCTTCCCTTGCTGAATTCTGAATCTACCTATCAGCCTGTGTTGCTTTTACAGGTAAATGAGAATGCAAAGTATGCTAATATACCCAAGGACAGTTACATCACTTATTTGGGGTCAAAGTTTATTGCTTCTTTAATTCTGTTAACACTTGGAAAAAATGTACTTTGCATTAAATCAATTCTGCTTCTCATGATGGAACCAGAAAAGATTTCTCCCATTTCTCTGAAAAACAGTGCACTTCTCTATACTTCTGTCGTCCTCTGGCTTTGAAGTAATGCCTCATACACCCCACGGTGGTGTCCCCCTGACTGGTGCCGTCTGGAGGTGCTGTCTGAGTGAGGGACCTACTAAGCTTTGGATACTGAGGTCTCCTTGTTGCATTTCCTCCTTTCACATAGGAGCTCTCTGCCTGCCCATTCTTGCCCCAGCCCCTGGCTTGTAGGAGACCCAGCTGCATTCTGTTTTCTTAGCTGTGTGTAGCCAGGTTGTGGCTTGGGAGGTTTCCCATTCATTACCTGCAGCATGCGCCCATCCCCCAGTTCTTAACCCTTCTCTGTTTATCACTTTGAAGTTCTTTCCTTGTCGTTTGGTCTTTTATTCTCCGCTCTATAAATCTTTAGGCCCCTGTGGTGAAATCAGTGAGTGTCTCTGCGTGTTTGTGTACTGCGTACTATAGGAACCTGGCTATCTCTTAGAAATCAGACTAGTGTAGGAGGGGCTGGAAAACAATTAGGAGCATGGATTTCACCAGTCCTCCAGTGGCTCCCTTCTGATTCTACAGGGAGAAAATGGGACTCGTAGAGCAGGAGTGTGCAGAGCTCCTGTGGTTGATGCAGTATAGCTAGAGGGGCCGGGTTGGCTGCCTGGCGCTGTGGCAGAGTGGCTCTTGAGCTCGTGGCTGAGGGGTGCCAGATGTGCAGAAGGCTGAATTTCAAAGACTTAGGAGGAGTCTTAATGTCATTTGTTCCTTTCATTTTTTATTATGGCTACTAGGAAAGTTATAATTCAGGGTGTGGTTTCATGTTTGGATAATGTAGCTTTGGACTATACTGGTTGCTCCAGCTCATGTTTATTAAGCTATCAGACCCTTAGCTGAATGCTTTTAATATGTTATTCATTAAATAATAACAGCCCCGCCTGAAGAATGACTTATTATTTACATTTAATAAAAAAAAAGAAAAGTGAAGCACGGGGCCTGTGGCTCACTTACTCAGGACACAGGACTGGTGAAGGAGAGCTCGCACAGACCCTGAGCCTGGTTCCCCAGATCTGGCTCTCTGAGCAAGCACGGTACGTCAAGCTTAACTGGGGCTTGACAAGTTACTGTTGTCCAGAGGTGCCCAGCTCTAATCTAAAACATAAGCTTGCCCTGGAGTCCTGCCGTGGAGTCTTTTCCCTGGGCGTCTTTATTGGGTAATGCAAACAGAAAGCAGAGTCACTTACAGAGGGATTCCCGGCACTTATTTCCGGGGTCTCCAGTGAATGAATGGGATCTATGTGACGGGTTGGCCTCTCTGCTTGTGCTGGGTGCAGGAGGGGCTGTGTTGTGCCCCTGTGAGACAGGTTCAGACTTTTGAACCATCATTTGCTGGATTCTCATTGTCTCCAAAGGCACGTTCCTTCAGGCAAAGCCTTCCCTTCTCATGAAACACAACAAAACAGAGCAACAGTGAAGCCATTGGTTTGTGCCATTCCAGCAGTGTGTTCATCCTCCATCCATTCCTCCCTACCTCCCTCTCTCATCTCTTGGAGCCTGAGCTTGCAATGAGCCTGGTAGCATCCCCAGCTCCAGGACTGAGTTCTGGACCTCTCCTCCCTGCAGCTCCCCGTAGACTCCATTAAGAAGCTTTTTAGCTTCTCCTTTGGTGTTCCTCATGGGTCTTTTGTACTTCCTGTTTCTTTCTTTTTTTTTTTTTTTTTTTATCTCTGACTAAAAGTCTGTGTTCCACAGGAGGTGACTCCCTCTACATTGGTGGCTTGTAACTTTCCCATAGGATTTGGGTGTGGAGTTGCTCATAGACTCTTTTGAAAACTTAAGGAAAACTTGGATCTAGGAAGATGCGTGCAGACAACATTTTGTATAGCATTTCACAATGTTCACCCAAGATCTTAATGCTCACCCAAGACTCCTGGGGTTCCACAGCCTCCAGTGAAAGTTAAGAGTCTATGTCATCTCCCTGGGGCAACTCTTAGACCTCCAAGGGTTAAGCACCACTTTTAAGCCAGTGACTCTAATCCATGTTGCCAAGTAAGGCCTCGTACCCGAGTGAGTCACTTGACACCAAGTCCATAAACCTCGTAAGCCTGATGCCAAACGAGATTCTCCAGGACCATCCCTCTGCTCACTACCACCCTTTGGTCTTACTGCACATACTGTCATGTTTGGGAGCTCTGTTTCACCCCTCATCCCTAAACCCAGCAACCCAGGAGCCACTCTGGTTAGCCCTGACCGTCACCGACCCTCCTAGCCACTAAGCCCCATAGACAGACATTCTTCTGGCCCATTCCACAGTACTTTCCTTCTACCAAGGAATTGGTCTGCTAGCATGTCCCAGGAGTAACCATTGTATTTATGTTACTTTATTTTGTCTTCAACAGAATCTGGTGAGGTAGGGCCAGTGAGATGGTTCAGCGGTCCAAAACTCCTGCTTAGGAAAGCTCAGGCAACCACAGGGACCAAGGTTCGATCCCTGACATCATCGCTGCGCCAGCCCTACCCCCAAGGCAGGCTGAGCTGGCCATACCTAAAAGAAAAAAAAAAAAGAATCTGGTGAGGAAAGTGTTGTTCCCTTTATTCCTACAAATAAGAAAACAAACTCGCCCGGTGTGGTGGCTATGCCTATAATCCCTGCACTCTGGAGGGCTGTGGTGGTAGGACTGTAAGATTGATCCCAGCCTCAGTGGGAACCCAATGACTTAGCAAGACCTTGTCTCAAAATTTAAAAGAGACTGTGGAGGAGCTTAGTGCATAGGCCCTGGGATCAACCCTCTAGTGCTAGAGAAAAACAAAAACTTTAGATGCAATTTTTTGAATCAGTATTGGAAGAAGGCTTTGAACTGAGGCCATCTCCCTGCAGAGTCTGTTCTGTACCATTGGATCCAATCTCTCTCCTCCTGCTTTAGTGTGTGTCTCACTGACTCTGTCATTTCCAGGTAACAACTGAGCTTGTTGCCTTCGGTCCCCAGTCCCCATGGATTCAGCTGGTACCTCCCTCAGTTCTGCTGCTTCTTTCTGTGACTCAGAGTGACAGTCTCACTTCTCTGGCTTGCCACTGTCTTCCCAGAACAGGGTCACCCTGTACCTTCTTCAACTTCCTTTTGTCTCTCCAATGAGCATAAGAATTACTTCAAAAATTTTACAGGTAGACTTTGGTGTTAATAATTTTAAGATTGTGATCCAGGACAGCACATAGGACAAACAATGGGCAAAATAAGAGTTATAAGTAATTTGAGGAAGCATTGATAGAGAGCAGCCTTGGCCTTCATTAAAAAGAACACAGGGCTAGATTGAGCCTTTTCTTTTTTTTCTGTATTTAGGACAGGGTCTACAGGATCACACTCTGTTGATCAGATTTGTAGAGATCCTCCTGTTTTCAGCTTTCCAAAGTGCTGGGATTACAGGTGCACCACCTTGCCCTGTCTCAATCATCTCAGCACGCCCCGGGGGTTGGGCCAGCACAGCACACCAGGGACTGAACCCTGGTCACTGAGCTCTGCCTAAGCAGGCGCTGTAGTCGGCTGAGCTATCATGCCAGCCCAGAGCCTTTCACCCCGCCTTGTCCCCTCACAGGGGGAAGAGCTGACCCAATGTCCTAACCTGCCCAATAGAGCCCTGCTTACCTTTTCTGTCTCACTAGCGCTTTTGCTCGGCTTGCTGTTCATAGTGAGTGTTTCAGCGTGGAGTACACATTATCTTGCTGCCCTAACCGCAGGTTTTCCAGCTGTGCAGCCCAGTGGAAATTCTGATCTTAATATTCAGGAGCTCTGTGATCCTTAACTTACCTCAGTCTTTGGTCTCTCTTCTTGGGAAGAGTAGGAAGGAGGTCCTCGTACTGTCTCTTGGTCTCTCTCCCTCTCCTTCTACCCTACACACATTCTACTATGGTTTTCCTTTTGAATTAGATATAGGCAGCTAGATGTAGGGAGACCAGGTCCTCACTTCCTCAGGACCTGAGATTGGTCCTCACCATGCCCCAGGAGGTGGTCCACTCTTACGCCTGGCTCTTTCTCTCTTGCACAGCTGTGGGCCAGCCACATGAGGGATCAAGCAGACGCCGGAGCTGTGGGTGGCATTAAACTGTGTTACAACATGGAAAGAGCCTGGCCGTTGCCTTGCCAAAGTCATGTGCCACTCCCACTTTTGTCCCATTAGAGATTTCGTACACACTCTGAGCAGGGAGGAGGTCTCTGAGGTGTGTTTCTCTGTAGAATGAGATGTGGGTTCATGTCCCTGCTTGGAGGTTCTTTCAGGCTGGTGCTAAGCAGACTGACCCACTTTCCTAGAAAAGGTAGTTTTAGAGGACGTTTTCAGGTAACCTGAGATAGCAGACATGAAGAGCACCGCACAGACATGGTAGAAGGACTGGGGGTGGGGAACATTATAGTTCAACTGAAGTGGTCTGAAAAAGTCCCTCCCTCACCTCCTCTGATTTAAGAATGCCTATCATTTCAAGGTGAAGTGGACAGAAAATCTAGTGTTACCTTATGAAAATATTAGTGTTTCTCGCATCAGGATCTCTTTCTTAGTTTTAACTTTTGTTTTGCTTTGCTTTGTTTGTTTCTGTTTTTTGAAGGATAGTTGTACTCTGGAGCCCAGGCTGACTTCAATTCCTGGTTTTAATCCTCCTGCCTCAACCTACCGGGTTCTGGGATTATGGACGTGCACCACCACATCAGGCTTATATATTACCTTAAAGAGGTGTAGCGGGGCAGAAATGTAGTCTCTGCATACCTGTTTTTAGCTTGTATCAGACTAGACTTCCATTCATCTTGTTCTCTACACTTTGTTTTTACCAATTCGAACCCCTTTTATCCTTCATTTCACCGACTTGAGCGCCAGCACCCTAACACCTTTTCACCTTCCAGGTATAAACCCTGCTTGTGTTTCTCCTACTTCAGAAAAAAAAAAAAAATTTTTTTTTTGCCTCTGTTCTTAAATTCCATGCTTTGCCCCTTCAGTCTGTAGGGCAGTGCTTGCAGCACAGAGGAGCTTAGGAAATATCTGCAGCACACATGGCTGAACCCCGTCTCCCCCAGGGTGCATATTGCTGCCCCCCCACCCCCGGGTCTCCCCGGCCTCTCGGTCCTGCACCTGGCAGCACAGCACTGTGCTCCTGAAGTCTGCGGCTAACTGGGACCTCTCAGGGCATGGCGTCCCTGCCTTTTTTTCCCCTGGCCGCATCCCCCGGTCGTCTTCCATGTTAGTTCATTGTTTTGGGAATGAGAATGCCCTGCCTTCTTCTTCATTTATTTTTTTATCCAAGACTCGCATTTCTCTCCTCTTTCTTCTTCCGCCCAAGGGGAGCACATGCTTCCCCGAGCTCTTCAGGGCTTCTTTCTCCTCGAAGCCCAGCTCTGCCCCTGGCCTCGTGGAGAACGTCTGTAAGGCCACGCCCAAATGCACATAGCCACGTCACCCTCACATCTGAACTCTGATTCTGCCTTCCAGATACTTCCCGGATGTCTCCATGGGGTTTCTAGTAAAATAAAAAAAAAATAATAAAAATAAAAAAAAACCCATGATTTATTCTGAATTTCCAAGCAGATCATTATCTTACTCTCCATCCAAATTTCTTTTAAAAAATTTTTTTATTTGTTAATATAGGTTCTCACTGTGCAGTTCAGACTTGTACTGACCCTCCTGTCTCAACCTCCCCAGTGTGCCACATGCCTGGTTTTATGGCCAGTTTGGTGCTCCTGGGGTTCTAGGGCTGGCTCAGCACGTAGTACCAGGGATCAAGCTCGGGAGCTGGCACTTGCCAGGCAGGTGCTTAGAGCACCAAGCTATCTCTGAGCCCCCAAATTTATTTTCTGGATGTCACTGTTTCCGCCCAACACCCCCATGCTCCCAGTTAGTGCCTTTCTACACATTGGCATCATCTGGGAACCTTGCTTGAATCCAGCCGATCGAGCCGAGCCTTATTGTCTGCCAGCACTGTTCTCTGGTTCAAAGGTCAGTTTCTGGTGGGGGGGGGGGGGAGAGGCCTGTCTTGGCTCTCCTAAGCATTAGCCCTCATCTACCTCAGTGCCACAGAGATAATAAAGAGCCAGGATGTGAGCCGCGGATGCCTTGCTCTTCTCTCCTACGCTCTGGGTCACTTGCAGCAGGGGGATGTCCCCATCTGTTTGACTCCTACTGTGTCCCCTGCATGCTCTGCTCTCAGAAGAAAAAGTCTCCCATGTGAAATGAACTTCAGCAAAGGTCTGCCTCTTCCTGTCCTTCCCTCCTCTTAGAGCAAAGTTAAGGCTGTCAGAGCCGGAACCGTTGCGCTAGCTTGGCCTCCTTGTCCTCCAGCAACTTCAGGGCGTTGTGGGAAACTTCTGAGTGCACCTCCAGGCTCTGTGAAGCCTCTGACCTTTGAAGGAGCTCCTGGAAGTGAGGAGTCTGACATCATCAGCACCAGTGCCGCTCTGCCGTATGCCCAGCTTTGAGCACCTGGCCAGATCCAACATGTTACATCTAGGTCTCTTTTTTTCTCCCACTATTTGTTCGCCCTCCTCTCAAAACTGCCCTCCTTCAGGACTCTGGCTCTCTCATGCCGTTATTCTCTGCTCTTGCCTCCTCAGCTCTTTGACAGTCCTGGGACCTCTCTCTCGCCATGGGCGAGACATCTTCCTGAGCTCTCTCTGCCGCCTGCCCATTGCATGGTTCACTGAGACTGTGGGCCGGCGACAGTTTGTAGGGCTGTGCTAGTTGGGATGCAGAATCTCTAGGCCCTTCCTCTGTGCCTACCCTGGCTCTCTGCCACTGTCCTCTATACCTGTCTTTTTCCTGCTATCAAAAAATTATATGTGAGCAGAGTTATTTAGGTGAAGGTTGAGAGGTGGGTATAATAACGTTATTAGTTTCCCTGAGAAAGTATAATAAAGGGAGTTTATGAGGTATGACAGCTTTCAAAGGTTAATGAACCATATGGTATTTTCTGAAATGGCACTGGTGCCAGGGTCCATCTCCCTGGGGAGCAGGGATCCAGGTCTCTTTCCTCAGCTGGGTCCTGCTTTTGCTGTTCCTTCACTTGTGGGAACAGTGTCAGGAACGTTTCCTTAGGAACATCACATTTGAATCCTTTTGTAGTGGTGACTGAGTCTACTTTCCTTCTCCCCTGAGTCTCCTGTTTAGAACTTTCTTGGACAGCAGGAAGCATCCATTTCCCTGAGAAGTGTAAAAAGTGCCAAAATAAAAGCAGAGTCTGGATTCGAAGCCTGCTCTGAGGCAACAGAATGACACAGGTCAACAATGCATTGCAGTCTTCATCAGAGATCTGGACTTGTTAGACGAGACAAAATCCAAATATAAACTTCTAGCCTTGGAGCCTGGCCAAGCACGTATTCCTTGGCCAGGCTGGAAGCCCCATATCACGCCACAACACCACTGGCTCATTCAAGGTGTCGGCTAGGACAACTTGGGACCACAATGGCCCTGAGGGTGTCTGCCCCGGCACCTGGGTCTGACGGTTGTTCCTTTAGGACTCTTCTAAGCACGCTCCACCTTCCCTTGGTTTCAGGGTTGATGGCCCAAGTGTCTGCGCTTCAGGAGCATGGAGACTAGACTGTAACATGACTCTTGAGGCCAGTTGTAAACACAGGTTATTTAAGTAGCTTCCCCTAGTGTCACACTACCTGTGAGTATTATCTTCTCTCAAGCTGGTGTGAATCTCAAGGCGGCCATATAAGTAAATAATAGGCTGGCTGGAGATAGCAGTTAACCTCCATTGAACTTCTGTTATGTGGAAGGTGCCAGGGGCCACATTTGTCATCACCAGCGAGCTTGGGCTTCACAGTATTCCTAGATAGTATTTGTCTTCCCATTTTGCAGATGAGGAAATTGGGTGTTCAAGAAACTAAGGAATTTGTCCAAGTTCCACGGCTAGTAAGTGGCAGGGCTAGGACTTCAACACAATCCAGCCTGACTCTAAAATGATGAGTTTTAATGCCCCTGTGAAGATTGTAATGATTGGGGAAATGCCAAACTCTTGAACAGCTGTGTACTTCTGGGTTACAGGGAGATTCTTAGATTTAGGCTTGCGAGGTTGTGCTACCCAATGCTAGTTCTGTTACTTGCAGGATAATGTGGACTACAAATGCTTTTCTTCCATTTTATCGCTTTCGGTTGCAAAGTGGGCATGACTGAAAACCGTACCCATGATGACAACCAAAGTGGGCATGAGTGACATCCAACACCTAGGATTACTAAAGCCACTACTCACTGCCATCCCTACTGTTGGTTCCTATGAATGCTGCTTGCTCCTGAGATTAGAAACGCTTTGCCTTATTTAACCCTCCACCCCAAAGACCCTTTGTGACTGGGAAACAGTGTTCCACAAGGGAAGGCATTTGCTCAAGTCGATCTTGTTTTGTTTGCAGGGAATGGCAAATCAGTCCATTGGAGACTGGGTGCTGATAAGGAGGTGTGGGTCTGGGTGATGGGCGAGCACCACCTGGATAAGCCCTATGACGTGCTCTGTAGTGAGATCACCGCGGAGAGGGAGCAGCTGAGAGCCCAGAAGGATGCGGAGGCGCTCAGGTAGGAGACTGAACACCAGTGTGCGTGTTTACACCCTCACGAGGATGCCTCTGGTCACAGTATCTGGAGGAAGAACAGCATGGGGTTGGAGGGCTGCGAGCATCATGTTAAGTCTCTCTGCAAAGTTTCTTAGCCTTTTCAATGCTTTCCTTAATTCCCATAATGTTCTGGAGTCAGCTGGCTCCTTTGCCACTGTCATCCCATTGCTCATCTGCACAAATATGCAACCATGGCAAGCAGTTCAGACCCATAGTAGGGCACCAGGAACTACAACCATGGCCTGAGCTGCAGGCCTCCAAAGAAGATTTCCTAGATGCAGGCATCTGAATGCACAAACTCTTGGCACTAGAAATTCAAAGATATACAGCCAGCTGTATCAGATGCAGACTGTGACATGAGCTGTGGTTAAAATATAGGCGGAGACGTGGCCAAGGCTAGGCAGCCATCTGTCGTTCCTATCCTTGCAAGAGGTGAGCTTTAATCTAAGCCTTGAAGAATGAGCTGAGTTTCTAGCTACAGAAGGTCCATGTGGTCAGTATGGCACAATTAAGACCCTTGAACTTGACTTTAAACAACTTTTGGGGTAGTGGTGAGTTCTTTGCAGTAGAGTATACGTAGTTGGAGACTGAAGGCCATGCTGTGTGACTGCACCCCAAGTACCCAGATGTAGGGGTCAGGTCCTTCTGTGGGCAGTGATGTTTTGAAAGGGACATGATATAATCACCTGGACAGATAAGAAGGTGACCTAGAGGGCACACTGGGGCAGGCGGTGCCACCAGGTTGTCCTCTGCCAAGTCATATTCCTTGGGTCTTTCTCTATCCCAGGGTAGTGGTTAGAGGGAAATTGGAATAAGCATGCTGATCTCAGGTGAGTCCCAAGGGATAGTGGTGCTTCCCCAACTCTTGTGGTGCTAAAATTATAAATGCACATTCAAAGGTTATAGGGGTAGTCACTGCTGGTCACAGGAAGGCAACAGACTCCGGCAGTCCAGTTTCTGAACCTGGAGTTGGGTAGACCTGGGTTCAAATCCTGGCTGTGCCCTGCAAAGCATTAGATAAATTATAAGATTTTTTTTTTGGGCCCCATTTACAAAGCAAACATAAGAAAGCCTCCCTGATAGGCTATTGTAAAGATTTAATTCATGTCTTCAAAGCACCTCGCAAAGAGCCTGGCAGGTTATCAACACTCTGACCAGCAGCCTATTACTGTTTTTCAAATGGTATAAAAGTGTGCATTTGCTATGGAAAAGCTGTCCATGCTGAACAAATATTTTTGCTTATCTCATTCTGATTTCTCCTCAGAAAAAGTCAATCTGATGAATTCACCAATATCTTGAAAACAAAATCACAAAACTGCAACCTGCCAGCATCAAATAACACATGTAAGAGAGCAGCAGAAAAGGAGGGAGCAAAGCAGACGTCTAGACCCACACCAACCCTCGAAGGAGAGAAAACCACAGTGAGTCTTGCATACCTGCAAATGCGTCGAAGTCCACAGTTGGGGGAGATGAGGCTATCGGAGCCATTGGGCAACTGTGAGCCCACTCAGGACTTCAGGGAAATTTCCCAGGGAGAATGTCTTCTACCTCTAAGTTCCTGCCATGCGTTTTATTTTGGGAGGACTGGCTCACCTGTGTCATGCAAAAGATAGAGCAGCCTTCTTTTATGGGACTGAACATAAAAGTTGCAAGAATACAGTTTGGTATCTAAGATTTGATTTTTTTTTTATCTCATTAAATGTCTTGTACAGCAGAGGTCAACACATTTTTTTCTGTAGAAGGCAAAAGTACACAGCGTAGGTTTTGTGAGCACCGGGGACTGAGTGTGGCTGTGGTCCTGTGAACTTTAATTTTGCAAACTGATTACCAGGCTGGACTGGGCATATTTGTGTTCTGCGTTCTGTGTTCCTGAGCCCTCCTGCCCCCTCTGTTTCGCAGATTCAAACCATCAGTGTCTTCTTGGCCTCACAGATTCTGCCTGTGGCTGGGAGGGACGGTTATTTTCCCAATACAACAGAATTCCGTACTTTGAACTATCAAGGATTCTCTTCTAGTCCAGGTGGTTCAGAAAGCTCAAACATAATTTGCTGCTAGGATTATAGCTTGAAAGAACAACAAAGTTCTGTTATGAAGTGCCTTTTCTGCCAGGAATTTAATTACACTGTGAATTAACAGGGGATTTGCAGTTGTTTGACTTCAATCTTACCGTGCTGATGATGTGTGCTCTTGAAGTCCTGGAGGCTGACAGAGGGGGGACAATTGTCTGGCCTGACTACTTTTGGGGGCTGGTAGTGTTCTTTTAATTAGCATGGCTCATGAGCCATGATATGGGAAGGCAGACACAGACGGGCAAGTGTCTTATTCGATGCCCACAGCAATGCTTGTTCTTGATTACTTCATCAATACAAGAAGCGGAAAGAAGTGTCCTCAAGGGCCACAGACAGGAGGCTCAAAATACTTAGCACAACTTCCCATAATTTGTTTTACATCACCAGGTCGGCTCTGAGGACCTTTTCACAGGCTTGTAGGTGCCCAAGCCCCCCAGGCCCAGTGCGTATGCTGCATGTTAATGCCCCTCCCCTATAGCACTTTCTCACAACCTATAAAGAAAAACAACAGCAACCACAAACATCCTCCTTCAAGAGCATTAGAAATGTATACTTATCTTGGTGCTTGAGTTACAGTATTTTCTAGTAAACTTTTTTGAAAACTAGGGCAAAAGAGTAAAACGGAAACTAGAAACAATGGTTGTCATCCAAGTGTAACATAAATCTTACAGAGAGAGTGATCTTCTTCTTCTTCTTCTTCTTCTTCTTCTTCTTCTTCTTCTTCTTCTTCTTCTTCTTCTTCTTCTTCTTCTTCTTCTTCTTCTTCTTCTTCTTCTTCTTCTTCCT
The DNA here is from genome assembly GCA_004027915.1 of Capromys pilorides. NCBI lineage: Eukaryota > Metazoa > Chordata > Mammalia > Rodentia > Capromyidae > Capromys > Capromys pilorides. Next base: position 27,106 of record PVKN010004359.1, read on the forward strand.
CTCTTCCTCCTCCTCCTCCTTCTTCTTCTCCTTCTCCTTCTCCTCCTCCTCCTCCTCTTCTTCTTCTTCTCCTCTTCCTCCTCCTCCTCTTCTTCCTCCTCCTTCTCTCCCTCCTCTTCTCCCCTCCTCCCTCCTCCTCCTCCTCTTTATCTTTCTCCTCCTCCTGTTCCCCCTCCTCCTCTTCCTTTATTTTTTTTTGTACCAGAGATCAAATTCAGGACCTTGCACTTGCCAGGCAGGCATTTATGCCCCTGAGCTATCTCCCCCGTGTGTTGCTCTGTTCCTTACAAGCCTACTTAAGGCCAAATTAGAAGAGTTAGGGGCAGGAGAGGCAGAAACCTGTAGGAACAAAGAATATGGAAATAAATGGATGAAGCATTTGTGCATTTCTGCTTTTCATCTTTCCCCGTGTTGGACATCTGCCAGCATTGCGCCTGATACTCGCTGACGTTCTCTTTAATAGCACCGTGCTGAGGGATGCTGACCATCCTCTCAGCTACGCAGACATTCAGACGGCAGGCCCTCTTCTCTCATGTATATCGTCACTTAATGGTGGATGTCTGTTTATTTAAAGTCTCACGTTACTATAGTAGGTTGGATTCTGTCCCTGAAAATTCACATCTACCCACAAACTCAGAATGTGAGCTTCTTTGGAAATGGTTCTTTGCAGATGCAATCAAGGGTCAAGAGGAGGTCATCCTGGATTTAGGGTGGGCCCTAAGTCGGATGACAGCTATCCTGAGAAGAGAAAGGCTGACATAGATTTGAGAGACAGAAATGCAGAAAGAGGTCAAGTGGAGACAGAGAAAGAAACATCCTACTCGCTTGGCAAGTGTTGCCGAGAAGCCTAACTTGTACATATTTGTAAAGTACAAACGATTTAATTTAGTGCTTGCAAAGATTTTTCTCACACAGTTTATTTCATTTCACAATCACTTTACAACACTCCTGGGCAATAAATAGGGCAAAATTAGCATTTCTGTTGTACAGATAAAGAAACAGGTGTTCAAAGAGATGCATGATTTGCCCTGGAATTGCAGACTGGGAGGTCCTTGTTTTTGCCTATCTACTTTGGTTCACACTCTCGACATAACTTTGACGTATTTAAATCCGAGCTCATTTCTGTCTCTCAAACCTCCTTCAGATCTGAACTCAGGTGGGAAATCAAAGCTAGAGGCCAAGTGCCATCTGATATGCTTCCAAAATGCAACTCTGAGTCTCAGCAAAGATCTCCAAGTTTCAGCGACATCTATGTAAATTATGCTGTCTAACGCCCAATGTCTTTAAACTACCATTTTCACACAAAGCCTGAGATGCACTGTAAAAGGAAAAGTCTCCAAACAAATTTTATTGAGCTTACTGATCCTAGTGCTTGTCTACACAACCATGGAAGGATTTAAAGAACCACCAATCTTCTAGGATGATAAGCAACATTCAGGGAAGATCGGCTGTGGATTTGCTAAAGTAGTCTTAGTAGATTTATAGTAAATGTCTCCATGGCAGATCAGCACCAGTAACTGTGTGCTGTATTCTCATAAAGTACTCCAGACCTGAATTTCCTACTTGTGTGATCTGGAGTCTTCCTAGAGCTTGGAGAGTGGGTGACAATTAAATTCAATCCAACACCACTGGTGCGCATTTGCCATGGTAAAAGCTTTCGTAGGAGAGACTCTTACTTACACGATGCTGTACATCTAGTGAATCAAGGCCTCTGATGTTTGTACTAAAGTGTAAGAGTAGACTGAATCTCCTTCTGCCTTGGCAATTACCAGTGTTTTTCAGCTGTGCTCTGATTACCTTGTGAAAACGTTGAGGAAAATATGTAGACAGAGTCCCCTTTGGCCTATAAAGTTGGCATCAGCCTCACAATTTCTTCTGTGTTGTCCTCCCTGTTTATCCACTAATATGTTGAATAGACTAGGATCTGATTAAAAGAGTGCCCAGGCCAGCTTTATGGGAAGGATACAACACATCAAAGGAGCTAGCCAAGTCAGGCACAGTGGCACATACCTGTAGCCCCAGCTACTTAGGAGAAGATTGAAACAAGAGGATCAGAGGTCAAGGCCAACCTGGGCAACATAGTGAGGACCTGTTCTAACATAACAAGTGAGTAAGGCTGGGATTCTTTAGCCCAGCACTCCTTGCATTCACTCTCTCGTACCACAAAAGGAAAGCAGAAAGAAAGAAAACAGAAGATGGGAAAGGAAACCAGCAAGCAAGAAAACATAGCCAGGAGCCAGCCATATTAATTGGTGAAACAGGCAGATTGTACTTGGTGCTCCTCATGGTGGGGGGACAGTGGTTGGAATGGGGATCTTGGCGTCCTGGATAGATGAGGTTCCATGTAGATCCCCAAAGACTTACATTCACTGACTTCCTTCAGCCTTATGGCAACTATCGGAAGAGTGAGACAGGTATTTTTGTTCTGCAGGTGGAAGAGTCAAGGGCAGTGGTCACTGAAATCACAGCTTTGAGATAGAGCTGGGGCCACTCACTTCAGATCCCTGGCCTTCTCTGCCTAGGGAAAATGTCCCATCCGTATCTGCATGGTCACCTTGCTGAGGGCAGGAATTCCTTTGGGGCCTTTTATTCCCACTGTAGGCCCAGATGTTCTTAGCTTTAGATGAGAGGGAACTATCTCAACGAGAAGTGTGGGAGACAGAGCAAGAGGAGGCGGTGAGGGAGCAGAGGAGGAGATAGGCAGGATTGAATCTCGATGCCTGAGACCCAGACCAGCCTGATTCACACAGGCAGGGCTTTCCTGGGGCTGCAGCTGCTGCCTGCTGGTTCCCTCCAGTGTGAGCTTCTGCTCATCAGGACGCAAGAGTGAGAGGCCCAGCAGCAGGGTTGCATGGCCACCAGGAGGGTGTGAGTCTCATCATGATTCCCAGCTTCTGCTTTTCATCTACAGAAAAGTAGGTGCCTTAGATGGATTGCAAGTTGGAGCGCACCCTGTGCAACTTGGCAGCATAGTGAGATCCTGTCTGCAAGTTCAAAGCCCTAAAAAGAGGCTGGGTGTGTAGCTCGCTGCAGAGGCCCTGTGGTTCAATCTCCAGTATCAAGAAAGTGGAAACAACACAAACAAAATGAAGCAAACAAAAAAATCCACCTGCCTTATTCACCTCATGTGTTTCAGGGTGAAAAAAAAAATATTACATGAGATACTGTGTTTAGAGATGCTTTAAAAGTTGCAAGTCTCAGCACAAATGAAGGAGTTGGTTACTTTAAATGGAAATACCCATAGCCTGGCCCCTGCATGCTGTCCGTCCTCACTGCCATGGCTGTGGCACTGGGCTGGCGGGATCCATGGTTCTCTGAGGAAGTCTCATGCAGGGCTCCATGTGCCTTGATGGAGGTTATGGAGCCACAAGGGAGATGGGAGACCAGGTCACTCCCCTTCGGGAGTCTTCATCCCACTGGGGAGAAGAGAAGCAGTGAGGAGCACAGAAAGAGACAAGAGTTCCCCGGGTTCCAAGTGGGGAGGGGCTGTCTGGGTTGGGGAAGGCGAGATAGAGAGGAGTGTGTGTGTCAGAGAAGCATAGAGACCCAAGGACGGAGTCTGCCATCCCAGGGAAGAGGAATCAGAGGAAGAGGTGCAGAGGCTTCTGCATGTGGGGACACAGGGAGGACAGCAACCCAGCACATCACACGCTTCGGCTGCAGCACAGGAAGTGAGTACATGGTGAGAGGCTACATTCTGGAAGTGGAAACAGGCTGGCCTTGTGTATTAGTTTGGGGCTGTGGTCATAACAGAAAATCAAATTTGGTGGCTTCAAAGAGTTAAGCCATTTTTTTTTTCACCTGAGATCTCTTCAGGTCAGAAGTCTGGTAGGACATGGCTGGGTTCTCTGTTTAAGGTCTTCTAAGGCTGAGGTCAAGGTGTCAGCCACAAAGGGCTCTTGTCCGAAGGCTGTGGAGAGGAATCTGTTCCTGGTCTTAATCAGATTGCTGATCAGATGGCCAGCTGACTCCCCTGTTTCCTGGCTCTCAACCAGGGGACAGTCCTCACTTCTGGAAGCTCCTGTGTTCCTTCTTTTTCTTTCCATGTAGTCCCCACTAGCAAAGGTGGATCAAGTCCCTGTCTTTCCTAGAATCTTTCTGACCTCCCCATACCCCCTCCCCCAGCTGCCGGAGAAAGTTCTGTGCTTTGAAGGAAGGGGCGGTATGATTAGATCCCCCAGGGTACTATCCTTATGGTAAGGTCTGTGATTTGTAATGAACATCTGCAAGGTTCCTTGCGCCATGTAATGTAAGAGATTCATAGGTTATGAGTATTAGGTTACAGATTTTGGGGAAGGAGGGTCATTCTGCCCACAGCCCCTTTAGGAAATGGCCAGCAGTCCAGATCTGCCATCACCGTCTAAAACATCTAGCCAAGATGTGTTTCATGTTTCAGAATATTTAAGGCTTTATAACAGAAATACCACACATCCAGTATATAATATATAACCTGCCAGTGAGGTTCGGACAGCACACCGTAATCAAAAATTACACATGTTGTGAGTAGCTTTGTGTTAGTCCAGCTCAGGCTTTCTCTTTCCTATGAGTGACACACTTTCAGAGACTTTGGGTCCCAGTGTATCAATAAAGGGGTGTTCCTGAGCTTGGGTAATGTCATGAGCGCAGGTATGGTGATGCAGTCTGGTCAGAGGGGCCAGATTTTCTTCCACTGTGTATGCAGGAGCTTGTTTTCCCTCTCTACAAAATGAGATTTTGCATTGTGTGACAGTCACAGAGCCCAAGTCTGGAACTTCCTGTGCCTACACGTGGGGCAGACATCACTAATTGATTGTCGCACTCTTCCTGGATGAGCCAGGCGTAGGTCTTGCTCACGTCATGTTGGCAGACTGCTTCAGACAGCCCTACCATACTTTATGAGTTAGCCACACAGATGGAATCCTCCTGCTCAGAAGACTCCTCACAAGCTTCTCTCTAGCACCAGACATTCATGTCCTAAGCCAACACCCATGCCTGTATGACCTGAAGAGAATCTAATGTTTTCTTACATCACTGCTGGCATAGTGTTTCCTTAGACCATCCATAGGGTTTCTGTAGTTTCCCTTGACAAGCCACACTGTAAGGTGTGTAGTCAAGCAGCCGTGGGCAGGAATGTGACTTACAAGGTCAAGGGTAACGCAGCTGCGAGTCCAGCCCTAACTGGTGTGCTCCATGGTCATGAGCACAGGGCTCCTTTCCACACAGCCCTCCTTCTACCTGCTATTCAGAGGCCTGACCTTGGGCCCTCCAGGGAAGTGGCTACTCTTTCCTGTCTCAGAAATGTATAGAGCTACACCCTTCCCTCTGTGGAACAGTTCTGGAAGATTTAGCTAGAAGCAGCCAGTGCGCAGGTTGGCTGTTGGATTATTTCATCCCTGTGTAATTTGAGCTGCAGCTTCATTAGACAATAGTTTCATTCAAGGTGAGCCCTTCAGAACAGTGAAACACTTTTCAAGTGTGGGAGTGGAGTGTTTTTGCTTCACCCTGGCAGCCATAAGAAGTGAATCAAGGGACCCGGGGCAGTTATTTGACTGCTTCCCATGAGGTTGAGAAAATTTGAAGTGCAGTATCAATGTATCTTTTGATATGTTCAAGATAATTGCTACAGAAGATTTTTTGTTAATGTGTTTGGTTGTTGCAGGGTCTTACTACACAGCTCATACTTGTGGTGATCCTCTTGTTTTCGGCCTCCTCAGCTGAGATTACAAGCATGCACCACTATGCCTGGACTCTGGCCCCCTAGGACCAACCTGGAGGCAGGGCTGGCATGGCATGTGGTGCTGAGGATTGAACCATGGTCCCTGTGCTTGCCTAAGCTTCACTAAGCAGGCACTTTTGTCTGCTGAGCTATCTCACTGGTCCAAAGAAGATTAATTTTTTTTTTTTTTTTTTTGTGGCACCAGGATTTGAACTCATGACCTTGTACTTGCCAGGCAGGCACTTGTGCCACAGAGCTATCTCCCCAGCCCCGGTCCAAAGAACATTTTTAAAGAGCAGATATTTAAGCCAGATGCAGTAGCACATGCCTGTAATTCCAGCTACTTGAGAGGTTGAGGCAGAAGAAGTATTGCAAGAAAGACTTGGTTTTCAACAGGGGTGGCGGTGGGGTGGGGGTGGGGCAACCCTCAGCAATTAATTCTCAGCACAACCAAAGAATTTTTATTGTTTTCATTTAAAATTTTGGGGCCAGGGAGATAGCTCAGGGGCACAAGTGCCTACCTGGCAAGTGCAAGGTCCTGAGTTTGATCCCTGGTTTTGCAAAAACAAGAAAAAAAAAGAATCAATTACTTTTGCCGGGCATGGTGGCACATGCCTGTAATCCCAGCACTTGGGAGGCTGAGGCAGGAGGATCAGTGTGAGTTTGAGACAAGCCTGGGCTACAAAAGTGAGCTTAAGACCAGCCTGAACAGCATAGTGAAACCCTGTCTCAAAAAGACAAAAATAAATAAATAAAATAAAATAAAATAAAATAAAATAAAATTTTTAGTTTATGGAACAAGTATCCAAAATTAAGCAAGACTGACCAGTTAAGTGCTAGGAACAGCAGGCTGTGCTGTTCACACAGCCGTAGAAGACATCTAATCTGGGGAGAATGGTAGTTTCCGTACTTACAAATGGATAACTGTTTCTTGGGGCATATTGTCCCCTGAAGTCCTTCCATTAGAAGACACTGGCTTTTGTTTGGTGTGTGTGTGTGTGTGTGTGTGTGT
>PVKN010004360.1:0-33784 GCA_004027915.1 Capromys pilorides
TTTTTTTTTTTTTTTTTGGTCTTTGAGACAGGGTCTCGCTGTGCAGTTCAGGTTGGCCTTGAGCTCACTTTTGTAGCCCACACTGGTCTTGAACTCGCACTGATCCTCCTGCCTCAGCCTCCCAAGTGCTGGGATTATAGGCGTGTGCCACCACGCCCGGCCTGGAGTCAAAGGTTTTAATAGTGATTAAAAATCATTGTTTCTATAAAATAATTCAACCTCTCATCTGTGATGCCATTTTGCAGATGCAGATAATAAGGCACAAAAAACGGTTTCTTAACAGGCATCAAAACATGGGCATGGTGGCGCACACTACACATCTGGGATTACTCATGTGTAGTCCGAGACCAGCCTGGGCTACAAAATGAACTCAAGGCCAGCGTGAGCTGTCGAGTGAGACCTTGTCTCAGAAAAAAAAAAAAAAAAAAAAAAAAGTCACCAACCAGAGAAAACTCAAATCGGCGGTGGTGTGGCTTCAGAGTCTAAGCTCAACCCATACCGACACGTTGGAAAACAAGTCTCCCCAATTTGCGCTCCCCGGCCTTTTAAGAGCCTCGGAACCTGCGCACAGCACCGCGCGAAGAAAGCGTACGTCAACAAGGACCAGGGGTTGCCGGGAAATAATCACGGCGGCTGGCCTCCAGGGAAAGGCGTCAGAGTTCTAGTGCGCCTGCGCACCATTACCTCTCTTTTTCATTCCGCGCCTAAATTAGGCTGATTACTTACTCACGCCCAAATTGCCTAATTTAGTACGCAGGCGCTGTGTGAGCCCACCGCCTCCCTTTCTCGCGTTTGCGCTCTGGAGCTCCCCGAGCCGCTCCTTCTTCCCTCTCTGTCCGTCACTTCCTGTTTGTGGCGGGAGAAGGCGGTATTTCCGGCCGGAGGGTGGGAGGGGGCGGTAAGCGGGGGCTGGGGGAGGGGGCGGGGGGGCCGCGCCGCGCGAGCCGTTGGGCCTGGCTCCGAGAAGGCGTCGCCGCCGCCGCCAGGAAACACAAGGAGCGGGAGAAGCGCAGCGTGGCGATGGGCGGGGGTAGAGCCCCGCCGGAGAGTCTGGGCGGCCGCCGGTGACAGGTGAGTGCGCCAGCGCGTGTCCCCAGGCGCCCCCCCACCCGCGTTGGTCGCGTCCGGGCCCCCTGCGGTGCCGCGCTGGGCCGTACCACCCGTGCCCGCCGGGCGGGGACCGCGGTCCTCGAGCCCCCCCTTCCGGAAATGAGTGGGGGTGGCCGCACGGAGGCGGGGGCTCTAGACGGGAGGGGGGTGCCGGCGGCCACGGCGGGGGCGGGCTGAACCTCTGGAGTGGCGTGGGGAGCTTACCGGGCGTGCGAGGGCCAAATCACTGAGGGGCTTGGGCCCGCTCCAGAAGGCTGTGGGCGAGATCATGCCTGGGGTTCAAATACTAAACCTTCGAGGGCGTCACTGTAGGAGAGAAAACTGCATTACTGGGGCTTGGGGGAGGAGTTCCACAGTGTGTTCAGGGAGGTGGGGGCTTCTAGAGGGACCCACACCAAACGTGTCTGGGATGGGGCCGCTTGGGCTGTACCACCGAGGCACCGGGGGAGCCAACCTGAGAACGTACAGGAGAACCGTGTCAGGGCAGGAGGGCAGTGATGTTTACAATCCTTTGAGAAACAGGGCGCAGGGGGCGAGAGGTTCAGGTGGGTGTTTAGGGGCGTACTTTGCGGGGGTAGTGATGCTGAGCGGTGAGGAGGGGCTTCAGCTTCCTGTATTTAACGTGTAGGAGTGGGCGTTTATGCGAAACTCCCTTTGTTGAACTTTAATAACTTTGGAGACAACTGGATGTTTACTGTGTGCTTTGTATGCTGGAGTAGCCTATTCGCAACTCCAGAATTCTCAGATTACTTAACTTAAAGTGTGTAGGACATCCTTTGGCAGGTTCTTTTCTTCCGGGGTTGGAGGAGATAGGCCTTAGAAGTCACTTAAGTTTTCTAATCTTAGACTCCCTGCTAGGGAGGGGAGAGGGTACTGGGCTTGGATTTGAGGAGCTGTGCCCCTGGCCCTAAAGGCTTAGACTTGGGAGGAAAGCGTGTTTGGGGAGCCAGCTTGCTTATCAGGATTCTGAGACCCCATTTCTCATCTGGAGACTTTTTGGGGCTCAGCTAAGGCCGTGCTGGAGTAACTAAGGATTCGAATTGGACTGCTATTCAACCTTGTCCACTTTTCCAGAGAAGCACCAAGAATTCAAGCCCCTCCCAAACCTTGGTGGGCAGTGGATGTGAAGGATCCAGGCACCAGGCAGACCACTGCAAGGAAACTAACTCATTTGGGGCCAGAGGCTGTTTGTGTCTCCTAGTTACAGCCAGTCGTGTTTACTGCTCTGTACCAGTTGAATGATAACAGTTGGCCTGGAGGTGAGGCCTAGAGCTGTTTTCACAGCTGTTCCACTCTGTGTAAGCTGAGGGAACTTTGACTAAGGTGCCCCTGGCTAGGCCCAGTCCAGTCCTGGAGGAAGGCTGTTTTGAAGGGCTTGAGACAGATTTCCCACAGATCTGGTTTCTCATTGTGGTCATTGGGCGGGTGCTAGAAGCAGCCAACTCTCCAAGTGTGTGGTCATTGCCCCTGCTCCCTAGGCCAGTTTGTGACCTTGGCCTACCCTGTCACCTTTGCTGTGGGTCTGGATTTCTAGAAGGGCTACCTGAAGTCCCTCATTGATCCAGTTGACTGGACCGATGATATTATTATGGCCAAGGGAGCAGACGGTGACCTCTGGTGTGCAGCAGTGGTTTTCAAGGTGACTGGCTAACATGGGTCATCGTTCCTGGAGAGAGAGAGATCTGAATCATTGAGGCAGTGGGTGGTTTCTGTGGTTTTCCTCCACTAGGGGTTTATTCTTCTAGTCTACTTGTGCTAGCATTTAGAGGGTTTACCTGGAGTTAACAGCAGCAGTGGCCATGAAAATTGATGACTGGTATTAAGTGAGTACATTCTGTGTGCCTCACTGTTCAAGATGCTTCACGTAGGTTGACTTGCTGAACACGCATTTTAGCGTGGCAGTTACTATCCCTTGTAGAAGAGGAAACTGAGGCACAAAGAGGCATCGTTTACAGGTAGTGTGTGTTTCTTGAGCATTTACCCCATGCTGGATAGGTGACAGGATTTTTGCACATTTGAACTCATTTAGTCTCAAAATATACCTATGAGCTGAACATGATGGCGCAAACTTGTAATGCCAGCACTGGCGAGGCTGGAGCACGAGGCTTATCAAAAGTTTGAGACCAACTCAGGCTACAAAGTGAGCTCAGGACCAACCTGGGAGCAAACACCCTGTCTCAACAATGCAAAAACCAAACCTCAAAAGTAACAGCAACAAAAAGATCACACCTATGGTTCTTCCTGCTTCCTCAAATCCCATGAGTAGGGTAAAAGAATGATACTCATTTCACTGATGAGGAAATGAAGGCACTCACTGTGAGGTGAAATTATTTCCTCCTAAGTCTGGAAGTAGTAGAGCTAATATGTGAACTCTTTGCCCCTTTGAGCTTCCAAATGGTCCTGTTGTTAATGGGTGACTGGAGGAGTGACTTATGAGTAGATGTGTTTATATTTCCTTCTTGCAGTCAAACATTAAGTCTTGGAGGAGGAATTGGCTTCCCTTGGGACCCTAACAGGCCAGGCTGGGATTCAAAGCGAGGTCCACTAGGCCCTGATAACACCATTCTGCTCAGCAGGTCCCAGGCTGGAATGAGGTTCTGTCCCCTTGATTCATCCCTTTGTCCCTGAGCCTGGGACTGCTGTGAGTGCTCTACTTCGGGCCTGTCCAGCATTTTTGGGCTTGCTGGGAAAATTAGTGTCTCCTCAGAACTGAGCTAGGACTCTTTTTAGTCCTGGTCAGGTGTTGCTGGGAGGAGGAAGAGATAGCAAGAGCGCTCTGCAGGAGATGGCATGGCTCCTGGGACCTGCGTTCAGAGCAGGATGTGAATATGGGCATGGGTGTGAGTGCTGGTATTTTCACCTTCTGATTGTGTGACCTTGGAACACAGTGTTCTCTGCACTGTGGGCTGAGAAAAGCACCCACTTGGGGCTGTTGTAGGGATTCAGTGGGTTAATCCATAGGAAGTTCCTCCAGTCATGCCTGGCACTATGGCAGACTCAGTGGAAGTCATAGTTATGTACAGGACCGGGGCACCCTCCCTCACCACTCTCTTCGCTCTGTGTTCTCTTAGGTGTCCTGAGATTGAGGCCTCAGCCAGGACCCAGCTGTCTGATGTCCTAGTTTCCAGTGCTCTAGAGTCATTTCTAGCACAGAGTTCAAGTCCAGCTCTGCTGCTTGTGGTCATGTGGCCTTGAGCAGGCTCCTCATCCCTCCAGAATGCCTTTGGTCAGGGAAAGGGAGCTGGGATAATTCCCACTTGACATTGAGAACACTAAGTAGGCTCCTTTTGGAAAACACTTGACAACTGCTGGCAAGTCAGTAGGCCTGCTGGAACAGTAATTCTGCTTGAGGGAAGGGATGGACCCAGGTGCGCCCTCAGTGTATCCTAGCAGTTACGATTGATTCATTCTTTCTACCTGTCTGTCTATTTTTTTTTGAGATAGGGCTTCACTGTGGATTCAGGCTGGCTTTGAGCTCAGTGTGTAGCCCAGCTGGCCTTAAACTCCAAGTGATCCTCCTGCCTCAGCCTCCCAAGGTGAGCCTCCTTCAGCAAGCCCACAGGCATGTGCCATCTGATTGGCTAATGATTGTGATTCTTATTTATGGTAGGACCTTGAAGGTCCTGCCAGTTTACAGACCTTTGTCAGAGGATATTTGAAAGGTGAGACTGACATTAGCACCTCCCTCTTTCATATAACAGAGGTAGAAGAAGGGTCAGGGGGGCAAGTAAAAGTAGACAAATGTAGCTCCTGGGCCTCTCCTCCTCTATGTAGCTCTTTGGGCTCCTCTAAGGTAGACATTATTTGTCTTTTGAGACAGGGTGTTGCCGTGCAGTCCAGGCTGGCCTTGAACTCACTATGGACCCTAGGCCTTGAACTTGTGGCGATCTTCTTGCCTCCACCTCCCAAGTGCTAGGATTACAGGTATGTGTTGCCATGCCTGGCAAGGTAGACATGGATCCTTTCCAGATGGTAGGCTCTGTGTTCGCCCTTCTCCTATGTACTTTGTTGGTTCTCTTGCACAGCCTCTTTAGTGATTCAGACTGTGGGATTGGGCAGAAGGTGTGGGCTACTGGGTCCATGTGGGCAAAATGGGTTTCACCCTGAGGGCACAGTGGAGCTGAAAAAGGCTTTTGTTAATTTTCCACCACTAGGCTGGGGAGCTGGCTCAGTGGCCTGAGTGCCTGCCTGGCACATACAAGGTCCTGAGTTCGATCTCTGGTACCAAAAGCAAATAAACAAAAAGCACCAAGCAAACAAAATGACAAAATATCTGTCACCACTTATTGAATACCTGCTGTGTGCCCTGCATTGCATCAGGTCCTGCGAATGCGCGGTTTCTTCAAAGTCTGTCTTCGTGGAGGTGGAGAGAAAACTGTAAAATGCAAATGTTGGTCATCCAAATGATACTAGGCCACGAGCTGAGACTAGGAGCTAGGGGTTAGCAGGGAGCTTCTTTAGGCATCCTGAGGAGGCAGAATAAGGCAGGGCAGTCATGGCTGGAGGAGCCACAGTGTAAAGGTCTAAAGGGAGGGCCAGACTTGGTAGGTACAGAGGCTGGCTGCACAGGGACCTGTGTGGCTGGACACAGCAAGGGGGGAGGAGCCAGGAGAGGGTGGGAGAGCCTGGTCCCTTAGAGCCTTGTCAATGACTGGAGAAAGAGTTTGGAGTTTTAGCAGGAGTAGAGTTTGAATGTCATTCACTGTGAGGGCAGGTGGGATAGCTCAGCGGAGTAAATGTTAGCTTAGGCAAGCACAGGGACTGGGATTCAATCCCCCACCACCACCACATGCACCACTGGCCCTGCCCCCAGATGCACTGAGCCAGCCACCCAGACCAGGTGTGGTGATGATGCTGTAATCCCAGTGCTTGGGTGGCTGAAGTCAGGATCACTGCGAGTCCAAGCTGCATAGGGAGACTCTGCACCAAAAACATTAAAAAAAAGGGGAGCGGGCTGGCCAGATGGCTCAGCGGACTAAAGTGCCTGCGTAGGCAGAGTGCAGGGACTGGGGTTTGGTCCCTGGCTTGCCGTGCTGGCCATGAGACTGGGCGTGGTGGTGCCTGCTTGTAATCCCAGAGTTTGGAAGGCTTAAAATAGGAGGATCACTGTAGTACAATCTACGTAGTGAGACCTTGTGGACCCTGTACTAAATATATTAAAAGAAAAGTCATTGTGACCTCGAGTTCCCAGGCTTGTGCCTGGGGATAGTTTCACATGCCTGCCACTTCCCCCTTGAGCAGATTCACTGCCTTGGGGCTGGCAGAGACCCAGTGATCACCTCCCTTTTCTGTGGTTTTTACAGTTTCCCAGAGCCCATGACTATTACCTTGAGGGAGAGGGCTGGGGGCTCTATGTGTTGATTTTGCTGCCCATCCCTGATAGCAGCAACAACAGCCATGCTGAGGAGATTGTCTTTGCTGTAGTCAGCCCCCACTCAGCTGGTGGGCTTGTGGGCCTGCAGCATGCCTGGCACAACACCTGATTTAGTGCACCTGATTTGGTGGCACCTCAGCCACCAGGCCTCTGCTGTGACCTTACCCTCCAGCAAAGACAGGTGCCAGGCTAACAGCTCTGTGGCACATATCAGATTGTGAATTTATGAAGGAAGGATGAGGAGGTGGGGGAGGAGGCAGGAGAAAAAAGGGTAGGGATGTGGCTGTCTTAGCTGAGTAATCAAGGAGAGTCATCCCAAGAAGATCATGTGGGTTGAGCCTGGAGTGCCATCAGGGAGTCCTGACAGGACCCAGGAGGACTGTGATTCCCACTTGGTGGTGAGACTGCCTAAGCTGCATCAGGTCCTCTAATTGCAATTGTTGAGGTCAGGTAATGAATTTGGGTGATCTTGTACCAGGGTCCCCGTAGTAATCAAAGGTTCTTGTAATCCTAGATGAGGGTGACTTCTAGTCATACCTTTGAGTTGTGTCCCTAAGGCTTAGGAAGGACCGTCTTCTGAAGTAGATCTTCTGTAGTAGATCTCAGGCCTCTGGAATATCCAGAGACACCCCTCTCAGGGCCTCTCTTCAGCTTCCCAGAGCTCTTAGCATAAGGCCCTCAGCCACCAGGCTTCTGCCTGCACGGTGGGGTGGTTCCGTGGCAGGCTCTTCTGGACAGCCAGCCAAGCTGTGAGAGGCCCAGCCTGGGGGAGACGCCTGGGAGCAGGACTGGGTGGGAGGGAGGGAGGGAAGAAGGGAGGGAGGGAGGGAGAAAGGGAGGGTGCTTGGGAGGGGCTCAGGGTGGGATCTCAGTCTGGTCCCCTTGGGGCAGGACCCACTGCCAGCTCGGCATCCAACAGCTGTGCCTGGGTGCCCTGGGCATGCAGAGTAGAGACAGCAAGGCAAGTCCAGCTAAGAGGAGACTTCATGTCAGAGAGGTCCTTGCAGGAAGTTCTTCCAGCCCAGCTGCCCTGCCCAGAAAGCTCGAAAGCTTGTCCATCCCACCTCAGACGTTCCTAAGGGTGAGGCCAGAAATGCACTTCCTTGGGTTTGCCATCTCGCGGACCTTTCCTGAACAGGCGGATGCCACTGCCATGTTCCTGTCTGGCATGCTCTTAGGCGCCTCATCCTCATGCTTTTGGTGGCCGATAGTGGAGAGCCCCCTTTCAGAGCCCCTCACCATGGCATCCTGGGAGCTCTGGTCCACCTCTGAGGTGCAGCTTGCTCAGCTGAAGTTGGGAGTCCCTCTCAATGGGGCTGTGTCTGAAGGTACCACATCCCGAGAAGGTTTGTTGTGCATTTATGCAACCACTGTTGCTGCTGGAGATGGTTGGGCCTGCTGAGAGCACAGAAGGGTTCTGGGTATGCCAGCCTGCGCTTGTTGGTTGCCAGAGTGGGTTTGAGGCTGGAGCCTTGGAAGCGTGGAGGGCCAGTTAGCTGAGGTGCCTGCTTGGGAAGGCTGTGCACTGAGCCCCTTCAGGTACCCCTTTGTGTTAGCGCTATAAACCTGCTCATAGCCCAGAGGGTGGGCAGTGTTGTCACCCTGTTTTGTAAATGAGAAACAGGTACAGAAAGGCACATAGCATACCAGTGTTATTCTCTCTTTTTATTTTGGTACCGAGAATTGAACCCAGGATTTTCACACTGAGCTGTACAGCCCAGCCCTTTTAAAATTTTAGATTATTTTTTCATTACTGCTTTTTTTTTTTTTTTTTTTTTTTTCTCAGAACCAGGAATTGAACTCAGGACCTTGCACTTGCCAGACAGACACTTGTGCCTCCATTACTGCTTTTTTTGTTCATTTTTTTTTTTGAGACATGGTCTCATTGTGCAGTTCAGGCTGAGCTGGAGCTCACTTTAGCTCAGGCTGGGCTTGAACTTGGGGCTATCCTGCCTCAGCCTTCTAGGGGTTGGGAATTGCAAGTGTGGGCCATCACCACACCTGGCCTAATTTTTTTGAGAGAAGATCTTGCTATGTAGTTCAGGCTGGTCTTGAACTCATTATGTAGTCCAGTCTGCTCTCAAACTTGTGACCTTCCTGATTTAGTCTCCGGAATGCTGAGATTGCAGGTGTGTACCACTTTTCCCTGTTTACTTACTAATTTTGATGCAGGGTTTTGGTAAGTCACTAAGTTGTCCAGGCTGGGCTTCAGTTGGGGATTATCCTGTTTTAGCGTCCCAGAGTGCTGGGATTACAGGTGTGCCAGTGTTCTTAGGAGTCGTTAGCTGAGAAGCCTCTCTGCTGGGCACAGCTCCAAAGTTGAACCTATTTGCTCTCATTAGTCCTCCGGAGCCCTGGTGCCCAGGCCATCTCCTCAGTTTACAAGCAAGGAAACAAAGGCACAGGGAGGCTATTGCGTTTGCTTCAAGTCAAAGTATAAGTAAGTGATAGACAAGGGATTTGGATCTAAGTCAAGCTGCCTTTCTTTTTATAATTGCTATTAAAATTTTGTGTTTCATTGATTATTTCTTTTTTTAAATTTTATTTTATATTTTTTGAATCTCATTTTTTTATTTGTGTTATGGCCAGCTCAGCCTGCCCTGGGGGTGGGACTGAGGCAGCATGTGGTGCCGGGGATTGAGCCTCAGTCCCTGTGCTTGCCTAAATGTTCCTACGCAGGTGCTTTAGACTGCTGAGCCATCTTGCTGGCCCATCATTGATTATTTTCAGTAATGTTCTTTGTATGCATCCGATTTAGGATCCCCTATTGTGTGGAGTTGTCATATCTCATTTGGCTCCCTGAGCAGAGAGGCAGTTTCTTTTATTTGTTAGCATTGAGTTTGGGAGATTATTGAATTGCTGTTTTGTGGAATACCCCTCAGTGGTTGTTTTTTTTTTGTAGGGGGGGTGGGTACCAGAAATCAAACTTAAGACCTTGTGCTTGCCAGGTGGGTGCCTTAGGTTTTTTTGTTTTGTTTTTTGTTCTGTGCAGAGTCTCACTATGTAGCTCAGACTTGTAGTGATCCTCCTGATTTCTGCCTCCCTAGTGCTGGGATTACAGGTGTGTGCCACCATGCTTGGGTTTCATCGCCAGCCGGAGGCAGGGCCAGCACGGCATGCAGTGCCAGGGATCGAACCCTGGCTCCTGTGCTTACTTAAGCAAGTGCTTAGTCTGCTGAGCTATATACTGCCTGCCCTCCAGTTTGGTTTTTATCTGCTGTAAATACTAGTATTTCTATTTATTTTTCGGGAAAAAAAAAAATGAATGAAACGTCTTTTTTTTTTTTTTAAGGAAAGGGTCTGCAGGGTGTTCAGGGTCTTACTACTAGATCGACTCATAGTGATTGACCTGTTTACAGCCTCCTAAGAGCTGGGATTACTGGTATGCACCACCATGCCCAGTCTCAGTTGCCTCTCAATGGGCCCCGTTGGTGGGACTGGCATGGCAGGTCTGGGGATCGAACCCCTGGCCCTTGCACCTACTTGCAGTTGCTTTAACCCACTGAGCTACTTGGCCAGCCCTTGAAATGTCTTTCTAGTCACACTATATCAGAAAGTATATGCTATCTATGTGTTTTCTTTCCTTTTTTTGTCATCTTTTTGAGACAGGGTCTTACTATGCAGTTCAGGCTGGTCAAGTACACTTTGTAGCCCAGGCTGATCTCAAACTTGCTATGATCTTCCTGTCTCTGTCTCCCAAGTGCTGGGTTTATGTACGTGTGCCATCACACCCAGCTCTTCTAATTGGTGGTGGTATTCTTTTTTTTTTAACCTTTTGTTTTTTCGAGACAGGGTAGTCACTATATAGTCCAGGCTGAGCTGAAATTCACTGTGTAGCCCAGACTGGTCTCAAACTTGAGATGATCTTCCTGCCTCAACTTCTTGCATTGCTAGGATAATAGGTATGTGCCACCATGTCTAGCTAAAAATTTTATTTTTTATTAGTATGTGATTGCTGTATATAATGATTACATTCATTTTGGGGAATTAGTACATGAACATTGCATGTCTCAGTTCTCCCCTTCCATCAGCTGCCTTTGTAAAATCGCCCCTCCAAAATTCTTATGCTAATAGGAGTTGAGGCAGGAGGATTGCAAGTTCTAGGTCAGATTGGGCAACTTAGTGGGACCCTATTTCAAAGTAAAATAAGAAGGACTGGGGGTATATCTCAGTGATAGAGCCCTTGGCTAGTATGCATGAGGATCTGGGTTCAAGGTCCAGTACCATTACCACCAAAAAAATAAAGTTTGGTGTTACTTCTGTGGCTGCTGTTACAAGAGTCTTCGTAGGTGAGTTCTCCCTTGCTTTCTCTGTAGACCAAGCTGATGCCCAACAGGCCTCAGTCATCCTGGAAATGCTTCTGTTTGAGGCCTGATCTGGAGATGGGCTGTGGCCACGAAGCCTTGGCCTTGGGCGTCTTTTCCCCAGAGGCCTGGGCTCTCCCTTTCCTGCCTTAGGGTCTGATTCCTAGGTAGCAACAGGGGCCAGTCCCTGGTTGTTTTCCTTTATGTATTCCACTCTGTCATCAAGTATTTATTGAACATATAGCTCTGGATGTGGAAGAATGGCACTAAGCCCAGCAAGGGAGGGCAGCTGAGGAAAGAGGCTTTAGGGGAGGCAGGGTGCAGGCTGAGGCCGGAGGCCTGTGGGGTGGGGGTGTGCCCGGCTATGGTGCCTTGTAGCTGACGGTGTCATAGGGGGAGAGTGGCAGGGCCTGGGACCCTGGCTACGATGAGGAGTCACGTACGACGACAGGGAGGTGTGTAGAAAGACACTGCACCAGGGCTGACGGATTCAGGTGGCCTGGAACATGGGCGAGGGTAAGGAGCAGACTGGGCTTTGCTTTGGAGACTGGGTCTCACAGGGCCCAGGTTTGCAGACATGTGCAAAGGTTTAAGGAGAAGTTTCTATAGACTATTTTTTTGGTGGCATTGTATTTCATTTAGGTGAAAGCTAATACATGCCTGGGTGCGTTTTTTCCCTAAGCACCTAGTGACTGTGTTAATGTACACCACCTCCCTGGTCTTGAAGGTGGCTCAGGATGGCCCTTGTACAGCTGGCTTCAGAGTGGGCCTTTGTGCAGTTGCTGCCTCTCCCCAGCTGGTCACAGAGCACATCTCAGTGGAACCTGTTGATGATGGGGTTGTCCAAAAAAAAAAAAAATTACCTTTGGAGGTAACATCAGCCTATGTGTGATCCTGTTGGTCTTCAGTTGTGTCTGTCAGCTGAGGAAGCTGGGGCTTAGAAAAGTGTCTGGTGTACCCTTGAAGTGGTAGACACAAGGGTGGAGGACTAGAGTTGACTTGATGAGTGAATTTGGGCATGTGAGTCCTGCTTTGGTTCTAGGGGTGTGCAGGAAAGAAAGGCCTAGGAAGGGAGCTTCTTGTAACCAAGCCAGGGTGCCTGCCTACTCCAGTTGAAGAGATTCCCTCTGACCCTTCCTGCCTTAGGTATTTCAGAAACAGGGACGGCCCTGTATAGCAGTATCTTCACTAGGGTACTGCTGGGCACATGTGGCTATTTGATTTTTTTTTTTTTTTTTGTCTTTTTGAGACAGGGTCTCACTATGCAGTTTAGGCTGGCTTTGAGCTCACTTTTGTAGTCCATGCTAGTCTCAAACTCACATTGATCCTCCTGCCTCAGCCTCCAAGTGCTGGGATTACAGGTGTGTGCCACCATGCCCGGCATGGCTATTTGCATTGTAATGAATTAAAATGAAATAAAAGTAGAAATGCTGTTCTTCCACTGTGCTTTTTTTTTTTCTTTCTGGTACCGGGGATTGAACTCAGGACCTTGTGCTTGCCAAGCAAGCACTTATTCTACTGAGCTATCTTTCTGGCCCTTCCACTGTGCTTGTCACCTTCTCATGCCCAGAGACCTTCGTCACCTAGTGCAGGTGGGTGCAGCCTACTCCTCCTCTCATGTGTTGTGTGGCTGTCTGGGCCCTCTCATCTATAAAATCACCTCTCAGAGTGTTGGGAGGATTCATATTATTTCGATGTCGCACTTCTTGAGTGCTTGCTGAGTGTGTGGTATGATTGAAAAATACAGTGGATGTTTAAATTTTAAAACATAAATAAAATTTATTACAGTAAAAGACACATTGGGGCCAATGAGATGGCTCAGCGGTCTAAAGCACCTGGTTAGGCAAGCTTAGGCAACTGCAGGGACCGTGGTTTGATCCCCAGCACCACATGCTGTGCCAGCCCCACCCCCAGGGCCATAATATTAAAAAAAAGAACTAAAACACACATTACCATTAGAGTCCCCCCTTAAACTCACTGTGTAGCCCAGGCTACTCTTGAACTTGAAGCAATCCTGCTTCAGCCTTGTGGATGCTGGGATTACAGGCATGCCACCCCCAGCTTGCCCCTTTTAGAGCAATTCTGATAATTCTTTTTCATCAGTGTATTTAGTTCTGTCTTGGCTGCCTCCATGTCCTGAATTGATTGAAAACATTTATGGCAGTTTCTGTCAGGCTGGTATGTCCATTTCATTCTCTGCACTCAGTCAGGCACTGTGTGACTTCCTGCTCATTTCCAAAGTCAGAAGGACCGTAGAAGGTAAATGTGTTGAATTGGTTCAGGACATCAAGCTGCTCCGACAGTGTACCTGTAGACAGTGTGCCTTTCGCTGTAAAAAAAAAAAAAAAAAAAAAATGTATTTGTTTTAAACCAGGAATTGAACTCAGGACTTTGGGATTGTCAGACAGGCACTGTGCTGCTGAGCTATATCTTCACCCCCCCCCCCCCAAAAAAAAAAGTTTTTAAACATCCATCCTATTTTTTATTTTATTTTTTGTATTTTAGGTAAGGGTATACAGGGTGTTCTGTTTGTTTTTTTGTGGTACCAGGGATTGAACTCAGTACCTCGTACTTGCCAGGCAAGCACTGATTTAACTGAGCTATCTCCCTGGCCCTAGTGTGTTCAGAGTCTCACTACTAGATGGGACTCAATGATCTCCCTGTTTACAGCCTCCCAAGACCTGGGATTACAGGTGTGTGCCATCGTACCGAATCTAAATTGCCGTCTCAACCCGGGGCCAGTACAGTAGGCCGGGGATCAAATCCCTGGCCCCTGCACCTGCTTGCAGGCGCTTTGATCTGTTGAGCTATTTGGCTGGCCCTCTTCATCCTGTGTTTTGATCACCCTGCATCCAAGCCTTGGTTAAACTCTTCTCAGAGTCTCTAGGATGAAGTGGGGAACTCCAGCCTCCAGGCTCTGTTTCAGCTCAGAGGCCTCACCAGGGAGGGAGATGTGATGACGCAGAGTAGCGCATGTGCACACAGGCCTCTGTGTGTGTGTGTGTGTGTGTGTGTGTGTACGCGCGCGTGCGTGCCCGTGCTGGGGCAGTTCAGCTCTGCAGGACTCGGGTAGGTCAGGGAGGGCTGGCCAGGGTCAGAGGGAGCAGGTGAGGTCAGAAGGGCTATGACTTTGTCTTGGAGCAGGGGGAATGTGAAGGCTCAGGAGTCCAGTGATGGGAGTCCTGTCCTCTGGCTATGGCTACTCAGAGTCCTTTGTTTTTTCATCTGTTAAATGTGATTCCATGGTTCCCAACTGAGGAACAAGGTAGGTGTCAGGCTAGTGCACAGGGCTTGTTCTGGGGATGACAACTGGCTAAGAAGACTGCTGTGGTCTATGCTTCACTGAGGACCTGTGCTCCAGGACTGGGGCAGATGGTTGGTTTGCCCTCCAACCCCTGCCTGCCTCAGCCACCGGAGCGCCTCATTCTGGTGCTCGCTGACTCCCAGCTTCCTGCCCCTCCCCACCACCACCTCGTGGAGCAGCCTTGCACATGCGCCCCATTGCTCTGCTCTGCTCTGCTCTGCTCGTCTGTCTGGAATGCTTTTGCCCAGGTCTCCACGTGAATCCCATCTGTTTTGCATTTGGTTTGCTTGTCACTGTACTGGTGAGCCCTTCTGAGACCACCCTCTATGAAATCAGAACCTCTCCCTGCTTCCCACATACCTAATCTTCCAAATGCTGCCTTTCTCTGTAACAGTTGTCAGCTTTGGATATACTGTGTAAGTTGCTTATTTATTTTGCCACTTGTTTCCCCAACCCGGAACAACAGGAGTTCTGTTTTGGGCATTGCTACATCCTTGGTGGCCTGACAGTGCTGATACAAAGTTGATACCATATTTGTGGAGTGAGGGAATGGAGAAGTTCTTATTTCACCTTCACATGGCAAAACTCTGAGCACAAAAGCTGTGGTTCTCTTTGCCATACCCTTCTGGAATTAATTTAAGCTCTGGGCTTGGCTCTGTGCTGGAGGGGGCTGGGGATATAGTGGGGACCAGGATAGACTCTTACTGCCTGGTGGAGCTCCCAGTCCCATGGGGAAGGCCATGTTACCCGGATAATGGTGCAGGAAGATGGGCAGTGGAGTGTGTGCTGTAGCGGGCAGGAAGGCCGTGTTCCAAGACTCTGCCCTTGGTGTGGGAGAGGGGCAATCAGAAAGATTGGGCAGGTAAAGTTGGGTGAGAGCATGTGCAAAGACCCTGGGTGAGAGCAAAGAGCCTTGAAGGGGAAATTACATGTGTTGGAGCTACCTGACTGCTGATGCTGCAGAGTAGAAAAAGGGTAAGGCAGATGGGCCCTGGAAGCCTCCATTAAGGGTCTTGAATATGCCCTGTGGGTACTTGAGAGGCCCTGGGTAGGGTCAGAGCTGTGCTTGGAGGATGCTGCTGGCTTTGCCCAGTACTCTTGGTGTGTTTGACATGACTTCTGTAGGTGCTGTAAGGCCCTGGGTGGCAGTGTGGAGGAAGGTGTGTGTTGGGGGGGTCAGCAGAGAAGACAGGGAAAGCTGTTCTGATGCTTATTCTTGTCCCAGTTTCTTTTGCAGCCTGCCCACACCCTCATCCTGCCCCCAGTTCCACCTATTCCAAGGAGCCAGATGGGATAGGTGGCAGGCAGCGGTGACAAAGAGAAAGAAGCCTCTTTCGCACCACCTTCTCACCAAGGAGGCAGGATAGGTACAAATTCACATGTTCAGAAATACACAGCCTGGGAAGTGAAGTTCCATGTCTCCACCCTCCAGAATAAGTCACGATCATAATGAGAGCGGGCTGTGGCGGAGCCAGGCTCTGCCGGGAGGGCTCTCTGTGGATCAAGTTGTCTAGCCCTCAAAGCCTTGGAGGTCAATTCTTTCATTATTTCTGCTGCATGGATGAGGAGAGGGACGGTGACTTGCCCAAGGCCCACAGCCAGTGGCAGGCTGAGAGTGGACATCTGGTGTTTGGTTTCTGACGCCACTGTGACCCCTGCACTCGGGATTCAGCCTCTGTTAGCACATTTCTTCCTGATTTGTTTTTCCGTGCATGTGATATTTAAATGTCTGTGATCCTCCTTGTGGCCTGAAGTCTAGGACAATGTGTCCTGTTAAGGCCCCTATTTATCCCGTAACTGACTTTTCTAAAAGGGCCGCAGATGAATGTTATGCTGAGTAGTAATTCAGTAATGTCAGTGTGAGGAAAAGTAAGCACATTGTAGCGCTGAGTTGGTGTGGTGTATGCGTGTGTGTGTGTGTGTGTGTGTGTGTGTGTGTGTGTGTTTCAGGAGAGCAGCCCCACTGTAAGTTCTGTCGGGCACCTTTGTCTCCGGTGCCCAGGATGGATGGCAAGTGGCCAAGGTCTCTGAGGCCAGGTGTTGTGCTAAGTCCTCCCTTCTTGAGCTTGCAGTGGAAGCACTGCCATTGTCCCTCTTGCACACAAGAGGATACTGAGGCTTGAGGATACTGAAAATCAGGGATCATGGGCCTGAATCCAGTTTCCCTAACCCTAAAGGCCATGTGGCCCAGTGTTCTGGTGAAGTCAGGCCAATAGGGGTTGTGTCTCTGCTTTCTGTTCAGGAGGGAGGGGCAGGTCATTTCCCTTCTTTATAGAGTGGAGAGTGCCTGCTGCATTGTTTTTCTACGTGGGCTGGGATTGTAGGTGTGGAGCACTGCGTGGGCTTGGCCTGTGGTGGTGCTGCCCAGCTGTTTTAGTGGTACATTGTGGGAGCGTGTGGGTGGTCACAGCACTAGGCTCCTGTTGCACACAGTTAGGCCATTCACAGACTTCCTACCTCAGCAGTGATACCTACACAATAGTCATAGCCAGCTGGGGATGGCTTTGTCCCCTCAGGTGACGTTTGGTAGTGTCTGAAGATACTTTTGATGGTCTCAGTAACGTAAGTGTGCTATTGGCTTAGTAGGAACTGGAGGTGCCATTAAAGCTCCTGGGGGGGCACAGGGCAGCCCCAGGAGTTAATTGACCTGAGATGTCACTAATGCCGAGGTTGAGATCCTGCTTTAGAAGTCTCTGGTCCAGCTCTGCAAGCACGTGGATGTTTTCTCTTTCATCAGTTTTGCCAAATTGCCCACACAAAGCATGGAACAGTGGATAGGATGGCCATTGGCCAGTGGCCAGTGAGGGAGCTGCTGCCCTCTACTTTCACATTGCCCTAAAATTCCCACAAGCAGATGCTACCTGACAATGCCAGGTTTCTGCCTTTGAGTTCACCTCCTAAGCAGAGCTCCCTTGGGTTGTAGCAGGCCCAGGCCCAAAAGGAGGTGACAGCTCCTGTGGGGATTCTTGTTGCTGCTGTGCTGAGGCTCAGCAGCACCAGCAAGAGCTGCAGCTCATGGTGTCAGCTCCAGAAGGTGCAGGTCTGCTTCCTGCTGCTTCCCAGAGCCCATCTGTGCGTTCTGGCACTGAAACCAGGTCAGTGAGAGGAGGCGAGTGAGGACTCAGCAGTGAGAGGCAGGGACAGGAGTTGAGCTTATTTTGAGCAGTTGTTGGGTACAGGGGTTCACTCCACATGTGCTCATTTCACAGATTGTGTGGGGGTGGGGGTGGTGGGGATTGAACCTAGGAGCTTAGCACTGAGCTACATCCCAAGTCTTTTTTAAACTGGGCATGATGGCACATAGCACTCGGGAGGCTGAGGCAGGAACATTGCCATAAGTTCAAGACCTGCCAGTACTTCATAGTGAATCCAAGTCAGTTTGAACTACATAGGGAGACTTTCTTACAAAAGCAAAAGCTAGAAATTTTCCTTTTTCACTTTTGAAATTTTGAGATAGGATCTTGCTGTGTTGCCCAGGCTGCAGCTGAAGTTGTGATTCTTCTGTCTCAGCCTCCCAGAACGCTGTGATTATAGGTGTGCACCACCGTGCCCAGCTTTCCACAGTTTTTTTTTTTTTGCAGGACCAGGGATCAAACTGATGACCTTGCACTTGCCAGGCAGACACTTGTGCCACGGAGCTATCTTTCCAGCCCCTCTTCCACAGATTTTTAAGTGCCCATGCTATGCTCATTGCTGTGAGGTTCTGGGGTGATCAGCAGTGATCAAAATAGCAAAGAATCTCTGCCTTCACCATGCTGACATTGTAGGGCAGAGAAGGGCAATAAACAAGTAAATACATTAAAAAACAAGTAGATGTGTATGGTAATGTCCATGGTGGTAAGTCTTACCGAGAAGAATAAAGAGCAAAGAGCGTACAATGGGAGATTAGGAAGGCTTCTCAAAGAAAGTTCTCATGAATAGCCACCCCCAGCAGTGCGTGCAGGGCTGCCTGTGTCCAGATGCCTCTGGACTGCAGTGCCCTGGGGACATGAAGGGAGAGGGTGCAGATTCATGGGGTCCTTGGGCTCCTATCAATTTGCGAATGGGGCACAGGACCATTTGAGCAGAGGAGAGGTGTGATTTTGTGGTCACAGACCCCAGCCTGGAAGAGATTATGAGCCAAGCACTAGGACCTAGCTGGGCCTTCCAACTCGTTAGTGGCAGGAACCATGGTGACTTTTTCTTTTTTTTTTTTTTTTAAATGTATTTGGTACAGGGTCTCATTACACAGCTCCAACCTGTAGTGATCCTCCAGTTTTCAGCTACCACACCCAGTTTTAGTGGCTAGTTCATTGTGCCCGGGAGTGGGGTCCGTTTGGCGTATGGTGCTGGAGATTGAACCCTGGTCCCTGTGAGCAGGCACTTAAACTGCTGAGCTATCTCCCCAGCCTCCACAATGACTCTTGTAATACAGGTAAACACACTTAGTTCCTTCTGAGGCTGCCCAGCTAGGACAGGTGGTCATCTGAGGGTCCTTCCCTTCTGCACTTGAGCTGCCAGTTGAGGTCCTACAGCCTCATAGAAGTTGCCTCTTGGGGATTAGAACCCTGGCTATGAGACACATCTTTGGAGGAAGCGGGGTTCAGTTTGGAAATGAACTATTGCAAAATACCATAAACCAGACAAATAGAAATATGAGTGTCACAAGTAAAATTTAAAGTTACATACGCTAGAATGTTTGAAACACAAGGTTAGATTAGTCATTAATGCTCATGTACTTAGCAGTTATTTAAAAATATCTTACCATAAGCTGGGAGTGATGGCTTATGCCTGTGATCCCAACACTTGGAAGGCTGAGGCAGGAGGATTGCAGTGAGTTTAAGACTAGTCTACATAATGAGATTGTCTTAAAAAATTAAAAAGAAAAAAAAGGGAAAAAGCGAAAAATAGGGGAGCTGGGAGATAGCTCCATGGCACAGGTGCCTGCCTGGCAAGTGAAAGGTCGTGAGTTTGAACCCCAGTCCCGCAAAAAAAAAAAAAGCAAAAAAAAAAATCCCCTCACCAGTACAGCAATCCTCCTTTGAGGGTTGTTCTCTCTCTCTCTCTCTCTCTCTCTCTCTCTCTCTGTCTCTGTCTCTGTCTCTGTCTCTGTCTCTGTCTCTGTCTCTCTGTCTGTCTCTCTCTCTGTCTCTCTCTCTCTCTGTCTCTCTCTCTCTCTCTCTCATCACTGAGTGGGGCTGGAAGCTGCTACCACTCAGCTCCCTCCTGGGGGCAAGTCACTTCTCCAGTGGACAGAAACCCAGATCCCCCCCACTCATAAGTCCTCCTCACTCCCGGATTGTGGGGCGGGGGTTTCTGGAGGTAGGCAGCCTCACTGGGCAGGTGAGGAGAGCTCTGCTTTGGGGATGGAGAGGCCCAGTTTGGGATCCTCCAAGTCATCTGAACTCCCAAATGCAGGTTCTCTTCTGTGCTATTTCTCTGATAAGATGTGGAAGAAAAGTACATTAAAGATACTTCATGCAGTGCAGCAGAAGCAGTAACTGACTGTATCAGAGCATTGTCAGTTCCCAGAAATCCTCCCCTTCAGTTACTCCCCAGCATAACCAGTCCTGCCTTTGTGACATTTGTTTCTCTTGATTTGTCTGTGTCATTTGATAAGTGAGAAAGGCATTCCGAAACAGAGTATGCCTTCTGCTAGGTTGTGGTCTTGCTGGGAGTGCACTCATCCTTGCTGTGTGATTTTGTGTCGGTTTCCTCCACTCAGTCTTCCCATGATCTTCTGCTCCCTCCCCACTGTGTGTCTGAGCAGCTCAGTCCTGATTAGTGCCACATTCCACGTATGAATGTACTGGTGTCTTCCATTCTCTTGTGGACGGGCTCCCAGGTGACCACCTTGCGAGTCACTGTCAGTATTGTTCTTGCAAACCTCATATGTGTCTTTTGGGAAACAAATGTGTAGTTTCTTCTAAGGACTGTAGAATTGCTGGCGCATGGGCTGAGTATATAACGAATTATAACCCTGACTTCCAGTTTTCCACAGTGGTTGAACTGTCTTATGCTCTACCAGCAGAGAGTAAGAGTTCTACTATCTCTTCAGCATTGCCAGCCCTTGGGTTTTTTTAACCTTAGGTATCTAAGCAGGTGGCTCTAATCTGCATTTCCCTTAAACTATTGAAATTATGTGTGTGCCTTAATCATTCACCTGTTCTTGTTTCTTTCACCTGGCTGCCCAGGTGGCTGAGCTACATCTGGTCAGCAGCTGTAGCTCTAATCCAGGCCCTCAGCACATGTAGGCCTGGCACCCTAGGAAGCAGCCGGTGGAGATCTGCTGAGCAGGGGCTGCCTGCTGCCCAAGGTGCTGCCTGCAGGGTGGGTGATAGCCCCCCTGTGCTGCTGGGATTCCTGGGGCAGGTCTCTGTCCTCAGCCTGCAGCTCCCCAGTGGGCAGGCCATCTGCTTGGCTGCACTGCCTGGTATTTCATCACTGTAGGACTGTGTCACAGACACCTCAGCTGAGGCGCCACCCTCAGTGGGAGGACAGGGCAGGATCCAGGCGAACGCAGGGGATCTTCCAGTTCCTCCCCTTGCTCTTGCCTGAGCTGCTGCTGACTTCTCACTCGCTGATACGAAACGGTAAAAAGTGGCTCTGGCAGGCTGAGCAGGGCCAGGGCCTCGGCCATTCTCAGCTGGGAGAACCAGGTAAATGGCTTCCCTGCTCTGAGCCTCTGTCCTCACCTGTCCACAGTTCTGGCCCCTCTGGTGGGGTGTTGGGATTGCTGGCGTCCTGCCCAAGGCCACCCAGCTGGCCATGGTTTTCGGACTCTGGAACCCTGACTACTCTTGGTCATGCCTGAATGCCTTCCCTTAGCTCTCGAATAACGTTAGCCATGTACTTGGTTGTTGACTGCCTGCCCGGCAGTGGGATGAGCCCTGTGCCCACAGAGCATATTTAAGCACTGCCAGTAACCCTGGTGCCACAAACTTTTTAAGAGGTGATAGCGCTGGGCCAGTGAGGGCAGGAGAGACCTAAGACAGGACGCTGGGCCTCTGTTCTGTTTCTTTGTTGATTGCCCTTCATCTTTTTTTTTTTTCTAAGACAGGGTCTCATTATGTAGTTCAGGCTGCTCTCAGACTCACTGTATAGTCCAGGCTGGCCTCAAACTTGCAGCAATCCTCCTGCCTCACTCAGCCTCTTGAGTGCTGAGATTACAGGTGTGTGCCACCATGTTGCAGCTCCCTGGTGCAGCTCAGAAGGCTGTCATGTTCTTCCCTAGCTTCACTAGAACCCAGCTCCTTTCCATCTCAGGACCTTTATGTTTTCTGTTCCCCAGCTTAAAGTTCTTTTCCCTGTGTTGCTGAACCACTCCTGTGATTATTTTCTGGGGCTGTCACCCCCCACACCACCCTTCCTCGAAGTGCTGCATTCCCTACCAGTCCTTCCCTTTACGTATTTACTGTGGCAGCGCCCTCAGCCACCTGATGCGCTCTGTGTGTGTGTGTGTGTGTGTGTGTGTGTGTGTGTGTGTGTTTCTGTGTTTCTGCTGTTCCTGCCTTCTTGGGTATGAGCTGCATAGGACACACCAGGGTCTCTGCTACCAGCCCCGGCAGTATCTGCTGCTCAGTACACGCAGAGAAGATTGTCAGTGTGGTAGAAGGCAAGCATTTCTGTGGCTGCGCCCTGTCCTAGGCTGGCTCTCTGGGGAGCCTTGAGCCTGTCCACTCCTTGTGCTCCACAGGGTCAGGTCCAGTGAATTAACACTGATTGAGAGCACTGGTTCACTGAGACCTCCAGGAGGAGGGAGAAGAACGCACAGAAGGTACAGAGGATGGGGGCCAGAGTGAAGGGCTGGAGAGCAGGGGGAGGGAGGGAGACTGGAGATGGGTGCTAAGCACTTGTAGTCAGAGGGTTGGTGCTAGCCTGCAGGGCCTCCTCAGCCTAAGAAGGACTGTATTCTGAGTCTGCACACTGAGTAGCCAGGGAAGGGTTTTGAACAGAAAGGAACAAGGTAGGTTTAGGTAGAGTTGAGGGTCAGAAGCAGAAGCCTGGAGCCCCAGGAGGAGAACGGGGCTGTGGGGACAGATCCTGAGCAGTGGTGGGTGTTGTGCAGGCTGAGTGAGCAGCAGGCAGCCAGAAGGCAGGGCAGCAGAGTGGGTCCTAAAAGGCCTTGACTGCTAAGCTGAGGAGTTTGACTTTTTTGCCAAGGGCAGCAGGGAGCCATGGAAGGTTTTCAAGTAGGAAACGGTATGGTCAGATTTAGGGTCACTTTAACTGTCAAATGGTAAAAGTTGGGGCAAGGAGGAGGCAGAGCAAGGCCTTACTCGCCAGGCCTTATGTAGGGTGGACAGGGAAGGGGTGTGGGGTGTGGACTGGAGCCAGGTGGTTACTACATTAGGGGTTGACTTAACTAGCATATTCGGGTTGAGGTCTCCAGCTGTCTCGTGTGATCTGGGTAGGAGTATCGTGCCTGCTGGCAGGGGAGGCCCCTTATTGCTGTTCCTGGCCCCTGGTCCTTGCCTTTGCAAAACTTGGAGTCCCACAGTGGTTTCTCGCCCTTCTGTTTACTTCCCTGTTGCTGTCCATCTTGCCTTCCCTCCCGCTTCCTCCCATTTACCTCCCTTCCTTTGCCCAGGGCCTGGGCAACCTGCCACTGTCACATGCCAGGCAGTAGTGTGTCCAGCCCACCAGCTCCCCTGGGGCACGAGAGAAAGCTGATGCCTAGGGTGTCCCTAGAGCCAGCTGCCATTTCTCTCGGGGCCACTGTAGCTCCTGACCTGCTGTCCGCAAATAACCTCAGGCTGGGAAAGACGAAAGGCGCCTGGGGCTCCATGGCCCTGATCCAGGGCCCAGGCTCCAGGTAGGGGCCCAGCTGGCAGCTGCCTTGCGCCCTTCTCCCTTCTCTGGGAACCTGAGACGCAGCAGCAGCCACCTCGGCGTCCCTCAGTCTGTCGGCTGCTCGTTCCTGAGGACAGAAGCAGAGGTCTTGGGGAGGGGACCAGGACCGTGATCAAGGCCTCAGGACTGGCTTCTCGGCCCTGACAAGTACATACACAGTAGGTTACTTGTCAGAATTCTGGGGTCCAGAGCCTGGGACACTTGTCTTTCCTGTCATCTTCTGGAGGCAGAGAGGGAACTGAGGCTGAGGAAGTGGCTGCTAGCCCAGTGTGGAGCAGACTCGGGGCTTGAGGAAGAGCCGTGTGTGTGCTTAGTTTGCTGAAGGTAGTAGGTTGGTGGCTCCTTGGTTAAGAAATGAGAGAGGGAGAAAGGAGGAAGAAGCGGGGAGTATTGGGGGCAGGCAGGCAGATGCTGGTGGCTTTAAGCACACCCTCGCTCTTGGGTGCCTCAGGCTGTCTGATTCATCCAGAGTTACCTCAGCGCTGGGGTATGGGAAGCTGGGGCATGGGAATGACACAGGGGCAGGCCTGTAGCTACCTTGATTGGGAGAGAGAGTGAGAGGAGGAGCCTGCGAG
This sequence comes from Capromys pilorides, assembly GCA_004027915.1. NCBI lineage: Eukaryota > Metazoa > Chordata > Mammalia > Rodentia > Capromyidae > Capromys > Capromys pilorides. The sequence continues at coordinate 23,500 of PVKN010004360.1, forward strand.
CAGGACTTGGGTGCTTATAGGCCAGGGAGCTTTGCTTTCCCGAGGTCGGGGTCTCTGGGAACCCAGCTGTGTGTGCTCCAAGACTACCCTGCTCCCCAGGGCAGAGCTTCCCCACCCTGCCTGGCTCTACCCAGTATAGAGCTATTGGAGCAGAGCTGTGTTACCTGAGGGAAGGGGCCAGGTGGGGTCTCTCCTACTCTGACAGGCTCCTTTCTTGTCTTACAGACTGCACTCTGTCTATAGCATCTCCTGCATGTCCGGCTGCTCCAAGCTGTCACAAGGTAGGTGACAGTGTGTCACGCTGCCACCATGAATGAAGTGTCTGTCATCAAAGAAGGCTGGCTCCACAAGCGCGGTAAGGGGCTACTTATGCTCACCACATTGAGTCTCCTTTCCTACTCAGCCCATCCTGTTTTTTGGAGATAGGTGCTCTTGAGTATAGTCCAGGCTCACCTTGAACTCATTGTATATCTAAGTGAGCCTTGAACTCAGGCAGCCTTCCTGTCTCAGCCTGCCAAGTGCTGGGATTACAGGTGTGTATCACCATGCATGGCCAGCTCTCCTTAAATCTGGTGCCCTGAAACACAGAGGCACTGGGTGAGGAACCTGTGTGCCCGACCCCGTAGGCCTACTTCACCAAGTCCTTCAGGGTTGTCTGGGAGGGAGATGGGGACCTGCCTGGGCTGAGTCTCCACACCTAGATGGACATTCTGAGCCCAGAGATCAGCCTTTGGGATCTCGCTCTGGGTTTGTGGGCTCATTCATAGCCCGGTTTTATGGATGAAGAAATGAACCAAGGCTCAAAGAGGAGAAGTAACTTCGCTGAAGTAATATGGCCAGGCAGTAGGCTCCGTTCATTCAGCAGTGTCTGCTGTGATGCACCACGTTGCCAGAGGCTCTAGGACATAGTGGCACCCTCATGGAGTTTGCATTTCAGCAGGGCATGGGGACAAACAGTAGGTAGACATATGATCTCAGGTGGTGATAAATGCTGCTGGGAAGAGAAGCTGAGGAGTAAGGGTCCAGAGGGAGATGGGCTGGTCAGGGGAGGCCCTCGATGAGGCGAGTGCAGAGCCCTGAGAGATACACAGGCCTCGCTCGGTTTTGTGGTCAGCTGGGCAAGGGCATCCTGCGGGAGGGATCGCAAGGACACAAGCTCGGGTGGGAGTGTGTCTGTTTTCTAGGAATAGCCTGGCAAGAGTGGAGTGAGCAAGGGTGAGACAGGGTGACATGGTCCTGCCATAAGGGGTGGGCCCTGTAGGCCACAGATAGGACCTTGACTCTAACTGCAGGCGTAGGAAGTTCTGGGATGCTTTGAGCCAGGATGTGACCAGTCACTTGTACTGATGGGAAGCTGAGGCCATGTGAAGTCATGGAGAGGAAGAGGGCAGGCTTCAAAGCCCAAGGCCACTTGTCCCCACATGGCAATTGAACCCTGTGAATCTGGGAGGCAGCTAGGAGGAAGGACATGGGAGAGCCAGCTTTTCCCCTGCCTAGCTTCAGGGACCTCTTCTCTGGGCAGGAGGGATGCCAGGACTGGGGGCAGCTGCTCTCTGTGCACTTTGATTCATCTGGCAGACATTTATAGAGTAGCCCGTGTAGGTCAGGCACTGTCTTAGGTGTTAGTGAGCTGATATCTCATCTGCTTGCTTCCTGACAGGCGCAGGTGGCCCCAGCAGGGGACACATGTTCAGTGATGGTCCATGCTGTATAGTGAATGGAAGCAGGGCGGCCATCCTAAATCGTGTTTGTGTGTGCCCCTCCCCAGAGCCAGGTCTCTGTGCCAGCATAAGCAGAGAGGACCCATTTCCAGCTGCCTTTTCCAGCTAGAGGCAGGATTCAAGGCATATTAGGCCAGCCCCTCTTTCTGAACCCTGAGTTTGGAGCTCCCAGTAGAGTTTTCTAAACCTTGGAAGGAGACCTCAAGTTGTAATCCTGGCATTGTTACTTCCTGTCAGTATGATGCTGGGCTAAGGTGTGTCACCTTGCAGATTTTATATCTGCAAAATGGGTCAATAGCCCAGGCCTCTGATGTCTATACCATGAGGTCAGGGATTTTCATTGGTGGCTCATTCACTAAGGTCTCCTTAGCACCTCAAAAAAAGTGTTTTTAGGTTAGCACAGTGGCACACGTCTGTAATCTCAGCTACTTTGGAGACCAAGGGAGAAGGATTATGAATTTGAGACCAACCAAGACAGTTTAGCAAGAACCTGTCTGAAAAAGGGGTGGTTTAGGCCAGCTAGATAGCTCAGCAGATTAAAGTGCCTGCTTAGGTAGATGCAGGGATTGGGGATTTGATCCTAGTGTGCTGTACTGGCCCTGGCCTGGAATGCAGCAATTGAGACTGGTCCGGTGGCGCATGTGTGTGCCAGTAATCCCAGCACTTGGGAGGCTGAAAACAGGAGGATCTCTACGAATCTGATCTGCGTATTGAGACACTGTTAGACCCTGTAAACCATGTACTAAATACATTTAAAAAAATAAAAATAAAAAGAGGTAGCTTGCCAGGTATAGTAGCCTGTGCTAGTAATCCCAGCACTTGGGAGGCTAAGGCAGGAGGGTCTTTGGGAGTTTGAGACCAGCTTGGGCTACAAAGTGAGTTGCATAGCAAGACCCTCTCTCAAAAAGACTAAACAAAACAAAACAAAAAGTGGGGTGGGGTGCTTGAGGATGTGGCTCAATAGTAGAGCACTTGCCTACCATACTGGGTTCTAGTCCCATTATCATACCCCCAACCCTTCATGTTCTTGACATATCATAGGTGCTCAGTAAGTGATCCTTGAGTGACAGATTGCTTAGGTGTGAGGGGAATACCAGAGTCTTGGGCTCCTGTTACTCAGCTCGAGTGTCCCAAGACCCATGGCTCACTGGGCTTAGTGCAACGAGCTGGGGAGGTGGTGCAGAAGCAGAGAGGTGTGGAACTTCTCTCTCATCTAGACTCAGCTGTTGCCAGTGAGTTGGCACCCCTCTTCGGGCTTCACTGTCATTTATGCCACAATAGCCAACTAAGCTGGCCACAGGCAGTGTAGACACACCTCCACTGGTTTTTGCAGCACACAAGCGTATGCACTCTGGGGCTTCCCCGGTGCGCAGCATCTGAGCTCAGCTGGCAGAGGTGGGTCAGCCTGCTGCTGTTCTGGCGCCTGTGCCATCCCACCCCACCTCTGCTGCTTATCATGATGGCTGCCATGGTTTGCTACATGCCCGCTCTGCCAGGCCCTGGGCTCTGCCCTAGGCCAGTGTTGGATTTTCACGGAAATCCTGTGAAAGTGGCTGCCATCTTACAGGTTAGCAGCAAGCACGGTTGCCCACGGTTTCAGCAAGGATGTGGCAGACCTGAGGTTGGCCTCAGTCCCACAGACCACTACACTGACGCAGTGGTGGCCTCTGGCTTGGCATGTCCTCAGAGTGTGGCTGAGCAGAGTCCCTTGTGTGCATGCTGCAGGCAGTGGAGGCCCATCCTTGGCCAGACTGTGCCTGGGCCTCCTCTACTAGTGAGGAGGAGCACACCTTGGGGTCAGGAGTGTGGGTTGTGGGCTGCATGCTGGCTCTTTTAGGCACTGGGTGGGAAGAGCCTTGGCAAGGAAAGGCCCCTCTCTCTGTGCCTCAGTCTCCTCAACTGGAAATGGGGATAAGACCAGGAGACCATTTTCCTTTCTTTCTAGGTTCCTTTTCTTTTTACCAAATTGTAAAACGCCACAGACAAAACCTTGTATCATTGACTCTCTCCCATGCCAGTGTCCTGAGAGAGAACAAAGAGAGCCAGGTGGTTGCCAGAAGCCCTAAGTCCTTCCCAAGCAGGAACTGCAGATTAGGAGAGCAGTTTTGTTTTTTGACACAGGATCTCACTATGTAATTCAGGCTGGCCTTGAACTTGTGATCTTCCTACCTCAGCCTCCACAGTACTAAGATTATAGGCATGCAGTGCTATTCTGGGCTCTTTTTTGTCTGTCTGTCTACCAATCAATCATCTATTTCTGTGTTTAGTACAGGGTCTACAGGGTCTCACTCTGTAGATCAAACTCTTAGTTATTCTCCTGTTTGCAGCTTCCCAATTGCTGGGATTACAGGCCTGCACCACCATGCCCAATCTCTATGGCTGTCTCAGTGTGCCCTGGGCGTGGGACTGGCATGGCAGGCCGGGAATCAAACCCCGGCTGTTGCACCTGCTACCTAAGCAGGCACTTTAGCCTTTTTTTTCTTTTAAATTAAGATGAAATTAACCATTTAAAATCAGACAGCTCAGTGGCCTTTAGTTTATTCATAATGTTGTATAACTACTTCTCTCTGGTTCCACAATGTTGTCATCACCCCAGAAGGAAACTTTGTATCTATTAACCAGTTAGTCTCCATGGGCTTTTTCTCCTGCAGTCACCAGTTTGCTCTCTATATTTGTGGATTTCCTCTTCTAGATGCTTCAGATGAATGGACTCATGTGTGGCCTTTTGTGTCTGGCTTATTTCACTTAATGGTTTTGAGATTCCTCTGTGTTACAGCATGTATCAGTAATTTCTTCTGTTTTATGGCTAAATGCTTGATGGCATAGATACCTCACATTTTATTTATCCGTTCATCTTTGATGTGCTTTGCAATCTACCCTGAGGCTGTTGTCCGTACTACAGCTCTGAACAAAATGTACAGTATTTTTTTGAATAGCTGCTTTCAGTTCTTCCATGTACATACCTAGAGGTAGAATTGTTGAGTTGTATGTTCTGTATTTATAATAAATACTTATAAGATGGCTATAATCCCAGTATTTGGGCGACTGAGGCAGGAAGATTGCTGTAAGTTCAAGGCCAGCCTGGCCTTAATGACGAGACTGTTTCAAAAAACAAACTACATACGTGCATGACTATAAATATGTGGATCATATATCCTATATTTACTACTCAGTATATTCTGTATTTAATTTTTTGAGGGGGCAGCAAACTTTCATACTGACTGCAGTTTTTTATATCCTCACCAAAAATGCACAAGTGTTTTAGTTTCTCTGCATCCTTAATTATACTTGTTATTTTAAGCATTTGATTTTTTAAAAAAATATTTATTTATTGGGTACAGGGTCTTGCTATGCAGCTGGACTCATAGTGATCCTCCTGACTCAGCCTCCCTAGTGCTGGAATTATAGGCATGCACAACCATGCTCAGTTTCAGTGGCCCAACATGACACAACTGGGGCTCTGGGGCCAACACAGTGCGGTGCCAGGCATGGAACTCAGTCCTAGCGCTTGCCAGGCAGGCGCTTAGACCACTGAGCTATCTCCCCAGCCCATACTTGTTATTTAGGGAGGGGGGAAATATATATATATATATATATATATATATATATATATATATATATATATATATATGTCCCACTTGGTTTCAATATATTTTCCTAAGGACTGAGGATGTTGAGAAATTTTTCATTTGCTTTTCATAAAAATGCAATGTTATCTATTCATTCAAGGCCTTCTCACTGAGTCGCTAAGTTACCCAGACTGGGCTCAAACTTGTGGTCTTCTTGCCTCAGCTTCCTACAGTGCTGGTATTATAGATGTGCACTCTGAATGCCTACCATGCCAGACTGTTGTTCATAGTAATGTAATAGGGACGTATGAATCTTTTAGCTACGTTATTTATTATTATTATTATTATTATTGTTATTATCATTATTATTTTGACTATTTCGGGCACTTTGTAGTGCCATTTGAATCTGAGGATTGCTTTTCCCATTTCTGTAAAAAGACTATTGGAATTTTGTTGCATCTGTGCCTCTGGACAGTACTACCATCCTGACAGTGTTATCTTTCTCATCTTTTCCCAGAATCTTTAGGTCTTCAGTTTCTTTTCATTTTATTTTGTTTGTTTGTTTATTTATTTAGTCTTTTTGAGACAGGGTCTTGCTGTGCAGTTCAGGCTGGCCTTGAGCTCACTTTTGTAGTCCAGGCTGGTCTCAAACTCATGTCGATCCTCCTGCCTCAGCCTCCCAAGTGCCGGGATTACAGGCGTGTGCCACCACACCCAGCTCTTAATTTCTTTTATTGATTTTTTCCCCCTAGTGCTGGAGTTTGAACCCAGGGCCTTAAGCATGCTGCTAGGCAAGTACCTTACCGTTAAGCTAATGGCCCAGACATTTTTATTTGTGACAGTATAGGTGAAAGGAGTCTGTAATTAGGGTAAAGCCTCACTGGGCTTTCTGGCTACTCCAGACCAAAAAAAGTTAAAACTTCGCCAAGAAAACAGTTAACAAGACAGAAACTGATAAGCCAGGCAGACGCTGTCACCAAGGCAGTCCAGATGTGTTGTCTTGAAGCCTTACAAAGGACACAAAAGGTGACCACTGAAAAGACAGTTCTCGAGGGCTGGGGAGATAGCTCAGTAGAATAAGCGCTTGCCTGGCAAATGCAAGGACCTAAGTTCAATCCTCGGTGCCGCCAAAAAAAAAAAAAACTTGAAAAAAAAAAAAAAAAGAAGACAGCTCTTGGCTGATGTGCACACCTGTAACCCCAGCCCTCCGAGGAGGCTGAGGCAGGAGGATCACTGTGAGTTGGAGGCCAGCCTGGACTACACAGCAAGACCATAAAAACCAAAAAAAAAAAAAAAGACAGCTCTTATTTTTTCTCATTGTTTCCCTTTATTTAATTACTAATTCAACCTTATATGTAAAACCCTTTCAACAAATCCATAAATTCTTCCTACAGAACAACAACAAAAAGCAGAGCCCACATAAAAATTTGCACATACACAATGGTACCTGGGATGGGACCCTAGAGCCTGAAGTATCTAATCAGGATGTAGTAAACTCTGGATTTGGAGGCAGGGTCTTTCTGCCACACTCATTAAAAGCACTGTCTTCAAAGTCCCTCAGGGACTCCATCTTTCTCAAACCTCCTACTCACATTTGTTTAGGATAGTTATCTCTCCTCTTTTCCTCTTTCCAGTAACGTGTCCAATAAAATGTCTCCCTTTCCTTAAACCTTATGACATTAATGTTTATTAATATCAAGTTTGCAAATCCCAGAGAGTTATTCCCCACAGCAGAGCAATGGTCTTGTCCCCTGCCCTGCAGCAGTGGGTGGGGCTCATTTCCTGACATAGCTATGAGATCTCCCTAAGTTACCCCAGGTTGGTCTTGAACCTATGGTCCTCCTTCCTCTGTGTCTTGAGTTGCTGGGATTATAGGTGGTCACCCCTGAGCCCATTTTCTCAGTGTGATATAGTGTGAAAGTCTTTTTCCTCCTTGGTTAAGTTCCCATGTTATTCTTCTAGAAGCTGTTGCAAATCTAATTAAAAAGCTTTTTTTAATTTGATGAGTTTGAAGGAATTTTTTTTTTTTTTTTGTATTTTGTAGAGAAGACTCTCCAAAGTGTTCAGGGTCTCACTACTAGATAGGACTAGGACTCGTAGTGATGCGCCTGTTTGCAACCTCCCAAGAGCTGGAATTACAGGCGCACCACCATGCCCAGCCTCAATTGCTGTCTTAACGCCCCCTGCAGGCAGGGCTGACTCAGCAGGCCTGGGGAGGAATTGTTTTCTTAATGTTCATTTGGTTTGTTGCTGGTATGTAAAAACAAAACTGACTTACGTGTTGATCTTGGTGAAATTATTAGCTGTCGTAATTATTTTATTGATTATTTTTGTTTTTGAAGCAAAATCTTGTAGTTCAGGCTGGGTTTGAGCTCACCATGTAACCCAGGCTGGCCTTGAACCCAGAGCAATCCTCCTGCCTCAGCCTCCTGAGCATTCTGATTACAGATGTGCACCACCATGCCTGGTGAGAAGTGAAGTGATTTAATGTGTGTGTGTGTGCGCCCGCGTGCGTGCGTGTGCATGTGTTATCTACGTGGCACATATGACTTAGAGCCCACCCTGTCCCCCTGCCTGCCAGTGTGCTGTGGGAGTTAAGGGCTGGGCACACTCCTCTTGCATAGTTGGCTGGTGGAAAAAAGCATTTCCTGAGAGCTGGTGGCATGGGAGGCCCTGAGCTGAGTGCTTCAAGGTTGCCATTGCAATGGGATGTAGTTCACATACTTCACAGTTGTGCAGCCGACACTACTAGTGTCTCTTAGGACTTTCAGTGTCCTAAGGGAGCTGCCGTCATCCCAGTGGCCATTGTGCTCCAGCTTCCCACAGACTATATCTCCCAAGTGGATTCCTGAAGAGTGCCGTGTGACTTACCCATCAGCCAGCTCTTCAGTTCCCTGGGTGAAATACCCAGTGCTTCAGCTTATAGAAAGAGAGGCTTAACTTGGCTCCAGGTTTTGCGGGGAGAGGGAGTCTGTGGAAGGCCGTGGTCAGCTGGCTCCTGGACAGGAGCATCTCAGCAGAAGGGCATGGCAGGCAAAGCTGGCCATGTGCTGGTGGCTGGGGAGCAAGAGTCCTGTAGAATACCAGGCACAGCGCCATAGGGAGATCCACCTTACAAGGCACACACACACATGCCCTACCTGCAGCTGGGCTCCACTTTCTTAGGCATATTCAGCTGGACGCTTCAGTGACTTGATCTGCTGATGAGTACAGCCTCATCACCTGTCAGGAGTCTCTTTATCCTGTGAAGCTGACATCAGGATTGACTGCCATGGTGCTGGGGATGTAGCTTAGTGCATAGTGCCTGCCTGGCAAGTGCGAGGTCATGAGTTTGATTCCCAGTACCAAAAAAAAAAAAAGAAAAACTTAACTGGCATGATTTACAATGGGGTCAGACCCTAACCCACTGTAAGTTACAAATATCATTGTATTGAAAATGCATTTAATATATGTAACCTGCTGAACACCATAGCTTAGCAACACACAGTGCTCACATGAGAGTGTGGCTGACAGGGAGCCCCGCATTGTGAGAGCATCCTACTGCATACCACTAGCCCGGCAAAAGACCGCAACTCAGAAATGGGTGGTTTTTGGTCTTTTTGAGACACAGTATTGCCATGTAATTTAGTCTGGCCTTGCTCTCATTATGTAGCCCAGGTTGCCCTTGAACGCACTGTGATCGTCCTGCCTCAGCCTCCCAAGTGCTTCGATTACAGACATGAGTCACCAACTCCAGGCCACAGTTCAGACTTGACGTGCACCTCCTATTGGTTGCATGTCCCTTTGCAGGGTTACAGGAAGTTGAGTCGTCATGCTCAGGGAACATCTTTTGGTGGTTCTTGGACTTAGCATAAGGTACGGTTCACTTTGTCTATCAGTACTTCCTTACCTTTTCATGGCCAGACAGTATTGCATTGTATGGTTCCATTTGAGTTTGATTATCCATCATTAGCTCATGGGCATTGGGTTTGTTTCCACCGACTTGTATGAGTGAGTGACACTGCTGACATTCATGTGTAAGTCTCACTTTAACCCTTAGCAGCCCTGAGGAGTGGGTCCTTATAGAATAAGTATGTGTCCCATGCAGCGTGTTTGGATATTTATGGTCAGAACAAACAAGGGATTGAGAAATACTCAGAGAGCAGGGAAGCAGCTGTACCCCACCTGGCACAGCAGTATGGTGACGTGTGATTCCTCTGTACCACTGTGTTGATGACAGTCAGCCCATGGGATTTAGGCTCACGGGACAGGTACTTTCTCTGGGGCAGTCTCATACTGGCAGGGATAGCTTGCTTCTGGCCACATGCTGAGGCAGCTGGTACCTTGGGGCATTGTGGCAGGTGCCTTCCTACCAGGCATGACCTGTGGATTGCTTGTGCCCAGCCAATGCCCAAGCCTGTGTTAGCCAGGCCACCTTGAGAGCTCCCTGGGAGAGACACTACTCATCCACTCTATTCCCTTGGTGGTGCCTCTTGGGAGTCAGTCACACTGGGCTGCCTGCCTGTCTGCCTGGGACAACCTTGCCCTGACCTCTATCTCCCTCTTCCTCATTTCAGGGGAATACATCAAGACCTGGAGGCCCCGGTACTTCCTGCTGAAGAGTGATGGCTCCTTCATTGGCTATAAGGAGAGACCTGATGCTCCTGACCAGACTTTACCCCCCTTAAACAACTTCTCTGTAGCAGGTGTGTGTTAGGCTGTACAAGCCAGGATTCCAGAGCTCAGCGAACAAACAGCGACAGGTTGGAGGAACCCAGAGTGCCTCTTTTTTTTTTTTTGGTTTTTTTTTTTTTTTTTTTTTTTTTTTTTTTTTTGGCAGGACTGGGGTTCAAACTCATGAGCTTGCACTTGCCAGGCAGATGCTTGTGCCATGGAGCTAACTCCCTAGCCCCCTAGAGTACCTCATTCTTGACCTAGAGGCCTGTTCTGGGCCTTGCTGTCGTACCTGTCTGCCCCCCCACCCCCTTCTCTTGCTGTCTCTCCTCAACTGGGCCC
>PVKN010004361.1:0-21376 GCA_004027915.1 Capromys pilorides
CCCCCCAAAGCCTCATGCAATCATGGGGTGGGGACTTCTAGAGTTTGAGACATGAGTCATGATCCAATAGGATTATGTGTTATAATTGGTTCCTCCCTGGAGCATGATCTGGGCCTGCCTAGGATATGATTGGCTCCTCCCTAGAGAGGGATCAAGGGCCCATCCTGGGGTATGATTGGTTCTACCCTAGGGCACAACGAGCCCACGTCAGAGTGACTGAGCACAAAGAGACTTTTTAAAGAGCTGTTACTCTCTGCTCTGGTGGGTTGGTTGTTCTGCCGCCATGAACTGGATGCCCTCTGCCCTGTTCCACTCAGCCTTGGACCAGCCGAATATGGACTGAAACCTCCAGCAACTGTGAGCTAAATAAACCTTTCCCTTCTTCATTTTGAGTGTCGGGTATTTGTCCCAGCAACGAGTAAAAGTAACTAAGACACACACACCTTGATTTTTGTTGTAGTAAAATAGAGAAACACAAAGATTGCTTTCTACATCTGTCTCAGTTACTCTTCTCTCATTGCTAGGACAAAATACCCAATACCCAAAATGAAGGAAGGAAAGGCTTATTTATAGCTCAGTTTGTGGAGGTTTCAGTCCATACTCAGCTGGCTCCATGTGCAGAGTGGCACATGACCGACAGCAACCTTACAGGGCTGTAACACCAGCAGCTAGCTAGCCTCTCTTTCTCCTTACACTGTAATGCAGAGTATCTGCCCTATGGCACTTATACCCATATACCCAGTACTGGATTATGAATCAATCATAAATTCCAGAAGCCACTCCATAACTGCATGGGGCTTTGAGGGGACAACTAGACATAAACCATAATAGCATCCCTCAAGGAAAGACACTTGAGATGCACAGTTGGCTACTATTATGCTAATATAAAAACTTAGAATAGAAAAATGAGATATATGTATGCAGCACCCTCTTTATATTCAGAGAGCCAGGAGTGCAATATGATGACAGAGTGGCTCCCTAGAATAAGTCAGGCCCTGGGTTTGGCTTCAGCACTACACAAGGGCAGGGGAGACTAAAGCTGTATTTCTAAGAGGCAGTTTAATATGCTATCCAGAATGCATTCTCAAAAATACCTCCACGGCTCCATAGCTAGGGAAAAATGCTGCACTGAACTAGCTCATGTATGGAAGGAAAGAAGGGACCTAGTGGTCCCAACTGGAACTAGGCTTTGTCTTCTATAGAGAACCAGAGCAGGATTAGGACTCAGGAAGGATCCATGATTGATCACAGCCACTGTGCACTGATAAGCACCAGGCAGAGAAAACAAAACAAGACAAATACACCTGTCATCTCTTCCCATGAGGAGACAAGGACCAAAGATAAACCAGTAAACTCCATGGGGTGCCAGACTGGAGAACACTAAGGAAGAAGCTAAGTCAGAGAGATGGGTGGCAGGTAGGAACAGTGAGACCTCAGTATGAGCCGGCCTGAGCTATAAAACTGGGGAGAACTGTCTAAGGAGAACTTGGGTGAATAGAATAGACCCTTTACAGACAGGGTGCTGAGGTGCATGGTCCCAAGATAAGACCCTGTGTTCCAATGACACCCAGGGATGGCTGGGCAAGCTCTGAGTGCAGACAAGGCCAGCACATCATCAGCTCACAGCTTTCAGGGTCTGGCCATGGCAGCACATGGAGAAACTTAATAATGGTGCCTAACCCCAGCATGGGACCCATGATGCTAGGCACAGAGTGATGACCATCCTTCCAGGAGTGCTGCATCCTCAGAATCGACCAAGTGACTGTTGAGGTAACACAGAGTTCCAGGTGAAACCTCAACAAAGCTTGCACCCCCAAGAGGAGAAGAGCAGGTTCCAACTCCCACAGCACTCGCAAGACTGCCCGCAAAGCTTCAGATGGCCTGCACATGGTGAGTGAGCCTCTTTGGCTCTCATCTCCTAGGAAGTGTTTCTCTCTTAACTTTTCCAGGAGACTGAGTATGTAGCCCAGGCTGGCCTTGAACTTGTGCTGATCATCCTGCCCCAGCCCAGCCTTCCAAATGCTAGGATGACAGGTGTTCTCCACCCTATCTGGCTTCTCTCCTGATTCTTACTGGAATCTAGCCAGGGATGTTAAATCAAATTATACTCTAGGACTTTGGTGCCTACTGCTCATTTTGCTCAAGAACTACTCAACTGCAACTTTTTGTGGCTTTGTTTTACTCTCAAAGTAGCCTTGTTGTGCTCAGACACCCTGGACCAAAAGCAGTCTGTTCTCTTACAGGAGGGTGCTAGAAGACGTTTCACATTCCTTGGGACCTTAAAGCACCACGAGAATGGGAGCTACCTGGTTTCAATCCTCTTGGTCTAAGTATTCTGCTAGTTTTGACAGGTATTTTTGTATAATTCTTTCTTGACACCTGAGGGCTGGGCATGAAACTCAGGGTCTTTACACTGAGTTCCATGCAAGCCCTTTTTGTATTCTGAGTCAAGTATCAGTTGCTAAGTTGCCCAGGCTGGGCTTGAACTTATAATCTTCTCATCTAGCCTCCAGGAGTGCTGAGATTGAAGGTTGCACCCCAACATCAGGCTTCAGTTTGTTTAATTCTTTTGAAAACATAATCCCACAAAGCTTGTGCCTTCCTTTGCCCTACCAACTTTTGTAATCTGGGAAAGGACTCCCAGGGGCGTCAATAGTAACAATGACAGCTGGGGTAACCTGAGCGCCCTTCCATCACCACTCACATGATAGTATGTCAACCTGAGGAACATGAGACCACAGTGTATTAATGATAACCACACTGATCCACTTTTGCACACCGAAAATGTCTTTCACACACATTATCCCAAGGCAGAGGTCATTAGGAGTCACTGGTTTTATGAGTAAGAATGACAGAGCCTGGGAAGCACTATGCACCCGCCCCCCAGGTGGGTACTAAGTCCACCACTTGCCACACATTGGGACTGAGACAGGGACCACTCTGGCCTGTTTCTCTTCTGTGATCTGGGGCTGGAGCACAGCACCCAAGCAGAAGGTGACTGGGTGATACTGGAAGTAGGGACAGCAGATGAGGCACTGAGTAATACAAGCTGTTTTCCCCTGTGCTGACCCACAGACCGCAGTCCCATCAACAATGGCTTCCCCTCCATTTGTCTTGTCTCCCCATGTGTGTCCTGAGCATGCCACTGACACTTGTGCTTGCATGTATCCCCACCGAGGCACTCCCAGAAGCACAGTCCTGCTTCACTGCCTCAGAGGCTCAGAAGCCCATTCATCTGGTAACTGCTAAACCAGGATTCTGACCACCACTGGCTCATCCTTCTGTAGGAGAGTACAGGGTGGCTCCTGAAGATCACATAGGATTGCTTTTCTCTGGACCTAATTGCTAAGGACTGCAAAGTGTTCTTCTGGCTGTGCAGGGTGCTTCTCCACCACCCTTTCCTCACCTGGGGGCCCTGGTGCAACAGGGTCACTAAGGGATGCATAAAAAGGACAGCGCTGTTACTGCACTGGCAATAGTTACAGCTCCTGCCTCTGCCAGTGACAAGCAGCAGGAACTTGTCCTGTAACATGAGGAGACAGACTATTTTCTCTGTCCTTTTCATCTCCCTTGTTCCCTCTGGAAGAAGTGTTGAGCCTTCCGGGTGAGGACCTTCAACTGGGAAAAGGGAGAGATTCTCAGAGTTGTAATTACAGGTGAGATCAAGGGTCATCTGACTTTTGGAACCTTCTGAGGGCTTGAGATGCTCAGGCAGTTCACTGAAGGGATAGAATTGGATCTATTGAAAGCAAATGGATTCTTAGAAGCCTAGAGAAGACAGGAGGAAAATCTGCCTTTCAACACATGGCCAGAGACACACCCAAGAGATTCTACCTGAGGACCTCAACCCTCTTCTATCCCTTCCTAGTTTAGTTTCAGCAATTATCAGCCTCAGTTTCAGAGTGCTTGAAGGTTCCCTGAAGGAAGTCTAGAGCTAGGGTTTACACAGGTGTAGAGCATGTGTGTAGCATCTATGAGGCCTTGCGTTTAATCCCCAGCACCAAAAAAAAACAAGTAGGTGAAAGTAAGTGTGTGACTTGATGAAATTCATAGTCGATGTGCACAACTTAGAAAGATAAGTTGGGCTGTGTAGTGAGTTCAAGACCAGCCTGAATACATAGTGGTACCCTGTCTCAAAAAACCACCACTACCAACAAAACAATAATTTATAAAGAACTCCTAGAAGCTAGCAAGCAGCAAGGTAACGTTGATTATGGGAAATAATGGAGGAAAAAGAAGAGCGGGGAGGAAGAAGAAAAAAAAGGGTGAGAAGAAGAGTAACAGAAGAAGGGAGAATCAGGGGAGGTTCTTTGACTCTTACTAAAATTAGGAAAGTTTATTTAAGAAAGTGTTTTCTTCCCTTACCTCTTTTGCAGTGCTGGGGACTGACTCAGGGCCTTACGCCAACTAGACAAATCTTCTACTACTAAGCTATGCCCTTGTCCTCACTCAATTTTCTTTTCCAAGTAGGATGGCATTTTTTTTGTTTTGTTTTGTTCTGTTATTGTTGTTGCTCTTATGTGTGTGGGGCTGGTGTGGCATGCGGTGCCAGGGATCAACCTGCAGACCCTGCACTTTGCCTAAGCAAGCACTTTAGACCACTGAGCTATCTCACTGGTCCCCTGCTACTGTTTTTAGAGACAAGGTCTCACTTTGTAGTACACACTGGCCTTGAACTCACTACATAACCCAAATGGCTCTGAACTCATAGCAATCCTCCTGCCTTAGCCTTTAGAGTATTGGGATTATAGGTGTGCACACCACCATACCTGGCTTTTTTTTCTTATAAATTTGTGCATATGTGCACATGGTGCTAGGCTCAAATCCTGGATCTTGCATGTCAGGCAAGTGCTCTACCACTGAGCCCCATCCCAGCCCTGCAGATGAGGTTTTGCATGGCACCTCAAGATAGCAGAGATGTGCTACTCCTCTGCTGGCAGTGAGGGTGCAAGGCCTGGGGCTCAGTCTTCCTGGCCCCCATGTCCTTCTTTGAGAACACATGAGTTCAAAGGGGAAATAAATTGACATTTGGATAAATAATGGACAAATGAATGGGCAGAAAGGAAAGCTCTTCCCTCCTGTGAAGGATGCAGTGGATTTGGAGAGTCAGCACTTTGCAATCATCATGGTAACAGTTTGGGCAAAACCACTGGTCTGCAAGACAGTTTGACAAGAAGTAGGACACTTGCATACTCTTCATGCAGATGGCTGGCACCAACAGGGGACACATTGCTGAGCAGGGGCCCATGTCACTGCTGTTGCTGCCAGAAGTGTGTATGCCCTGTGAGGCAAGGAGAGGAAGAACGGCTCCAGAGGAAGACAGATGAGGTGAGGAGCAGCAAGAGTGAGGCCCTAGGTTTAACCACAGCATGAAACCAAAACAAGAAACAGGAGAGACAGCCTGATGATGGGGGCAGCGTCCTTGAGTAGGCCATAAACAGAGGAAAAAATGCCACAAAGGACATTATCAAAACAATTCCATCTGTGACAAAGACTGCCAACTTGACTCACACCCTGGGTTAGTGTATCGATTCCCAAGTTTGGCCATTGTCCCATGGTGGACTAAGAGAACACAAGAGGGACATGGCACAGGCCAACTACTTTCAACAATGTCAGAAAAAGCCTGCACAAAGTTCCTGCAAGAAGCTTGTGTGAGGTAATCAGAAATGCCACAGCTTTACTGCGGCAAGCGTAGGGCGTGGGCAAAGCCTCTGAGGATGCTACTCCACTCACCTGCATAGGACAGCCCAGCAATCTCCACAAACAGCTCTTCCTCAGAGAAGCTCTCAGGGAGCATGAGGAAGGCCGCAGTAACTGCACTCCTCAGGTTCTTATCCAGGGCCGATCGAAGGGTGACATCCTCATTCATTGCTACGATTTTCACCTGGAGAAAGCAGGATGGTGAGGAAGAAAAAGGCTGAAGCCATGACTATTTACTGTACTGGGGAGGGTAGGGATAAGGACACCTGCTGTAGCCAGGTGTACTCTACTACTGAGCTACAGCCCTAGCCCTCTCTTTCTGAGATAGTCTTGTGAATTTTCCCGTGCCGATCTCAAACTTGTGGCTCTCCTGCCTGAGAGCTATGGGATTGTATGTGCCTTGGAACTGTTCCAAACACCTACCACCAAAATCCTGGACTATTGGTTCAGGTGACACAAGATACTTATTATTCTAATAAGTAAACCTAGAATCTCCCATCTTAGGCCACAGTCAGAGAAACTGTGATAAAAGAACAGATCACAAAGCCAAAAAAACCGAAATTAATATTCCTTTAAATGAGGAAACTCACCACACGACTGACTGATCAATTGATTTTTTTAAGACTGGGTCTCACTATGCAGTTCAACTTACTATATAGTTCAGGCTGGCCTTGGGCTCATGGCAAAACTCCTTCCTTACTCTCCTGAGTTCTGAGAGTACAGCCCTGTCCCACCACAGCTAGCACTACAGGCTTTAAGAAAGGAAGAATATCCTTTGGGAACTTTAATATTTTTGAATCATATTTTTTTTCATTGTTCTTCACTTAAGTTTCTAGTGGAAAAAGGGATTTCATTTCTATAGCTAGAGTACATGCCTCTTCTTGCCTATATGTAAGCAGGCAGTTCATGCTCTATTTCATGATTTTTAGATCCACTGACTTTGAACTTGACTAAGAATGAAAGGAAACAAAATGAACTAAAAGAAAAATCATGGATTCAGATGATAGGACTAGGCTCACGTCCAGCTACTCCACTAGTTCTGTGAATTTGAGCAAATTATTTAACTCTTCAGAATTTAAGATCTCATCTATAAAATAGGGATACCTGATTTACATAAAAAATGTTCACAAAATTGAATACAATAAATACAACATGCCTGGTGTACAGCTATGTTACTCAACGAAAGGATTTTTCTTCTAAATATCCAGCAAAAACTGCCCTTTGGCTTTCTGTAAGTTCAGAGAAGCACAAAGAGCTTGTCTTAGTTACTTTTTACTCATTACTGGACAAATACCCAACACTCAAAATGAAGGAAGGAAAGGTTAATTCAGCTCACAGTTACTGGAGGTTTCAGTCCATATTCGGCTGGCCCAAGGCTGAGTAGAACAGGGCTGAGAACATCCAGTTCAGGGCAGCAGAACAGCAACAATCACGACAGAGGCAACCAACCAACCAGGGTGGCAGAGCAACAGTGAGCGTCTGTCTCTCTCTCTTTATATTACATTCAGGCTCTCTGCCTCAACCTATCCGCCTTAGGCCACACCCATAATCCCAGAAGGACTCAGACCCATAATTCCATCCATACTAAAACACATAATCCCAGTGGATCAAGAGTCAAGTAATCCCAGCAGTATTCAGACCCACAGTCCCATCAGTACTAAAACACATAATCTCAGTGGATCATGACTCAAGTCTCAAACTCTAGAAGTCCCAGCCCCATGATTGCATGAGGCTTTGGGGGACAACTAGACATAAACCATAACAGAGCTCCAGTCTATTCTGAGAGTCTCTGTTCTAAAGCCTGCACCATAATAGCAGAAATTGTTTAAGACTCAGCTCCTTTACTTCCGAATTCTGTGATGACAACTACAATCCTTGCCAATCAATTGGGCTAAACAGAGTCAAGCTCAGGACTGTGCTGGGAAATGAAATGAGATTTACACACAAGGCCTCGCTCAAGTGTGTGTCCTGGGTGTGTTTCTCAGTGTGCAGGGCTCCAGGCATGGAGCACACACTGTCAGTGAGTTCAGGAAGTACAGATAGCATGGCCTCAGGACATTATCAGAACTCTGAGGGCACAGATCCATGCAATGGTGACATCAACACACACCTTGCCTGAATCTTTTCCCAACTGCTTCTTGTGATTGACACCATCCACAAAAGAAAGGGCCTGGTGGGTTAGGGAGATGGCTCAGCGGTCTAAACATCTGCCTGATGCACACAAGGACCTGGGTTTCATCCCTGGTACACTGTGCTGGGCACTGAAACCAGGTGCGATGGGCAAGCTTGTGATCCCAGTGCTGGGGAGGCTGAGACAGGAGGATCATTATGAGTCTGAGCTGCATAGTGAGACATTATACCAAATAAATAAAAGATTTAAAAAAATTTTTTTAAAAGAAAGGGCTTGGTGGGCCCTCATAACACTTCCGTGTTAGCAGTGTACCCTCCTTCCCTAGGCCATGTGGTGCATCCATTCTCCCTTCTTCCAGGAAACAGGGCCTAGGATGACTTTTGTCAAATATATGTAGTTTAAGACAAGTAAAATGGCATCTGAGGGAATACTGTAAGAAACCCCAAATGAAATTTCATTAAAATGCAAGGCGAGGAGAATAATACAACTTTTTTTCCCAGGATACAGCTTTAAAAAAAAAAAAAAAAAAGCAGTACTAAAGACAAGTAACTTTGATAAATCAAGCTTAATGACCCAATCCCTTCACTCTGCACTCTTTCTTCTTTGGGAACACCTGAACAGGTGGCCCTCACACCTGACCAGCCAGCCAAGTCCTCAGGGTCTCCTTGCCTACTCAGACCATGGTGAGGACTTCATAGACCTCAGTAAGGCCTCCCCCACCTACGAGCTTAAGGCTCTCAGTCACCAGTCAGAGATCATGATCTCCTGGGTGCGTGGGGAATTGATGGCAAGTGGCATGGTAACAAGCTTACACTCTGCAAATCAACTCAACATCTTGACTGTCTCCTTCCACAGGGTCTTATTAAGTACATTCTAAGCTGGCCTTCAAATCACACTGTGCCCCAGGCTGGCCTCAAACTCATTATGTAACCCACCAAGGTGGGCCTTGAGCTTAGGACGATCCTGTGTAAGCCTCCTGGGTGCTGGGATTGCAGGCACATGCCACAACATCTGTCCTGATTATCTTTTTGTTTTTGCATTTTTTTAGTACAGGGTCTACAAGGTCTCACCACACAGGTCAGACTTGTACTGATCCTGTTTTTAGCCTCCCAAGCACTGGAATTACAGGCGCACTACCACGCCCAGTCTCAATCACCATCTCCCGCACATGGTGGGGGAGGGGGTGGGATAGGTGGGGAGGCGTCCAGACCCCAGCCACTGTGTGCTGCCTAAGCAGGAGCTTATCTGGCTGGCCCTTTTTTTGTTTTGTTTTGAGACAGGGCCTCACTATGTAGTTCAGGTATATAGGGTGGCCTTGAACTATGTAGTCCAGGCTGGCCTCTAACTCAGTCCCATAACCACTGTCCTCCTGCCTCAGTCCCATAAGTTCTAGAATTACAGGTGTGTAATAACATACCTGGCTTAACTTTTATCTTAACATATGATTATAACAAAAAAAAAATAAACATTTTTTGGGGCGAGGGGAGTGGTAGGGATTGAACCCAAGGCCTTGCATGTACCAAGTGCAGGCACTCCTGCTGAGCTATATCCCAGTCCCCCAATGGTAGGGTCCTATAACAAGTCTTATGTTTATTGCTTGACTAACTTTTCAAAGCCTTGTATTCCATATGGAATCATTGGTCTAAGAGTCCAACCTCTTCACTTACACAGGTAGAGAAACTAAAGGTCAGGAAGTTAAAAGCTTTCCCCCAAAATGCAACAAGGTAGGGTCCTGTCCCCTGTGGTGTCTCTCTATTACCACCTCCCCTTCACCACCTCCATTTCACAGATCCTTCTCAATAACCCTAAACCCTCTCTTCTTTCCCCTCCCCACTCTTCTTTTTAATCTCCAAGGCTTTCAAAGCCAGTGACATTAGAAGCTATTCTGAAATGCTAACAACTCAAAGACACAAAGAAAAGAATAAACTTGGGGAAATTTTTCTAGTTAATCAAAATCTCACTTGTTCTCCAAGAGAGCTGTTCAAATTAGGTTGTAAGAAAGCAGTCTTCAGCAGACTAAAGTGCCTGCTTAGGCAGAACAAAGTGGCCAGGTTCCATCCTCAGCATGCCATGTCGGCCCTGCCTCTAGGAGCGTACTGAGATGGAGACTGAGGCTGAGTGTGGTGCTGTGCACATGTAATCCCAGCTCTTGGAAGGCTGAAAATAGGAGAATCACTAGGAGTCCAATCTATTCTAGTGAGACCTGGTACACCCTCTACTAAATACAGGGGGTGAGGGGGGGAAAGCAGCCTATTTATTTGCTGTTAAAAGTTAAGAAAGTACAAATGCAAGTGTCCTCACTCAAAGGAAAAATGTCAATTCAGGATGCTCTGCTACTTTGAGACCTGGCTCTTCTGAGCAAACGAGGTGTACTAGGAGCTTTCTTAGTCGCACTGTGATTTGTATGTGGAGGGAAAAACCAGTGTGTGCCTGGGGCGCTGCCAGAGGCTGAGAAGAGCAGAACCCAGCATTGTGAATAGCTATTTGTGCCTCACTGGGAATGCCTGCCTGAAGTACACAGACAGCACTGACACTATGCCAGAGTCTTGGCTGTAGTGAGGAAGAGGTAATGCTGGAAGGGATTGTCAGAGAAGAAATTTGTGAGACTGGAATAAAGAAAAAGTCACACATAGCTTCGCTGTGACAGTGATGAGCCACTTGAATTGCAAACAGCAGGGTCTTGGTCACAAAGAATGAGACCCTGCCTAGCTTTGAAATACTCAGCCACTCCCTAGAATTTTTCCACTCAAAATGCCAGGAGGGAGGGAGGGAGGGAGAAAGGGAGGGAGGGAGAAAGGGAGGGAGGGAGAAAGGGAGGGAGGTAGATTGAGAGGCTGTGCCCAAAATGTCTCCGTTGGTGGAGGAAGAAACACGAACAGAGCCAGTCCACTGCCCCTAGCCGAGGGATGGAGCTCTGTGAGGACAGCCACCTGGCAGAGCAGAGAAGAAACTTGTCTTGGGCCAGGGAGATAGCTCAGTAGAATAAGCACTTGCTTGGCAAATGCAAGGTCCTGAGTTCAGTCCTGGCATCGCAAAAAAGAAAAAAAAGAAACTGTTGTCTTTTTGGTCAGGAGGGAAACAGCTCAGTCCTGTGCTTCAAAGGCAGCCCTAAATTGGCCGACAGCAGGCAAAGCCTAAACCAGGAAGGAAGGCTTCCCACTTGCCATTTGGGCAGCTTGTACCACCAGAATTTTTCTATCAACAAAACGGAAATCCATAAAGCTACAATCTAGGGATAGGGACTGTCAGAGAACTGTAAACGTATTAATAAAACATGGAATTTGGTGCTTTAAATAGTTAATTACTCACTATGTGAAGTATATAAAGCTGTTACAAAAAAGTAAATCTGAGTAATTAGCAAAGAAAATATATTGCAGTAAAGTCCTCTTAACAAAATGGCAAAATATCAGGGACCGTGGTTTGATCCCCAGCCCACATGCTGTGCCAGCGCCACCCCTAGAGCAGGCTGAGCTGGCCACAAAAAGAAAAAAAATATTCAAGGAAGCCTGTGGTCTCTCCCAGAAGTTGTAGGGCTGAGGCAGGAAGAGTGCTTCAGCCTAGCTGCTGGAGACCAGCTTGGGCAACGCAGTGACACCACCATCCCTGATTAAAAACAAAAACAAAAACAGAAACAAAAAATCAAACCAAACTAAAACCACACACACAAACAAAATTACCAACACACCAAAAACAATGAGAATTACAAAAATCCAAAGTTAGGTAAAGTTAACCAGGAAACCAACTGTATTACTTTAATTTTTTTTTTTTTAAATTTACAAAGGACCATCCATCATGTCTATTAAATACTTTGAATTTTATGGTTCTTAACTTGAAAAGCAGTTGTAAGGCCTGAGCTGTAGCTCAGTGGTGACCTGCCCAGCACTACACACATGCACACGCACACATTCTCTCTGTCTCTGTCTTTGTCTGTCACACACACACACACACACACACACACACACACACACACTCTGTAATTGACTCAGGAATTATGGTGGTCCAAGAAACAAACCTGGTATCTCCTCAACTATGGGGTTAACAGATAGTAAAGTATGATAGAACTTAATTATACTCAACTTTTCCCAGAAACAGTCTCTTTTTTTTTTAAACCACTTTAACTCCTAACATCCTTAACTCACTTTATTTTTTTTGGCGGGACCAGGGTTCAAGCTCACGACCTTGCGCTTGCCAGGCAGGCACTTGCGCCACGGAGCTATCTCCTCGGCCTTAACTCACTTTAAAGACTTAACTGGCTAGAGATTGAAAACTCTGATTTGAATTTGTAAGATGCAGACAATTTTGGAGCTTTAGACAATGTAACAACTCCTTTTAAAACATAAAAAACAGAGCCAGCCAGATAATTCAGTGGACTAAAGTGCCTGCTTCGGCAGGCAGTGGCTGGGATTCAATCCTCCAGTGTGCCATGCTGTGCTGGCCCTGCCTCTGGGGAGTGCTGAGACACTGACTGAGAATGGACATGGCGGCGTACCTCTAACCCCAGCACTTGGGAGGCTGAAAACAGGAGAACCACTACAAGTCTGATCTGTGTAGTGATGCCCTGTAGTACATTAAAAAAAAATATCCTTAAAACATTAAAAAAAAAAAAAAATTCAAATTCATATTCTCATTATTCCTTCTCATGTTCTCACCCCGTTGGGCTTGGTGGTGTATACCTATAATCCCAGTTACAAGGGAAGCAGGAGGTTCCCAAGTTTCAGGCCAGCTGGGTCAATTTAGCAAAACACTGTCTCAAAATCAAAAATTAAAAGGGCGAAGGTGCAGTCCAGAAGCACAGCACTTGACAGCACATGGGAAGTATCCCAGTATTCAGCAAAAATAAAAGTAAAGGAAAGAAAAAAAGAGATAGAAAGAAAGAAAAGGGAAAGGACACACGCCTTTTCACCAGATTTGCTTGTCTGATTAGTATCTGCTGCCACCTACAGGCCGGAGTCATTTGACTATCATGGCTGAGCAGTCTTGGACAACAGCCATGTCCAACAGCCATGTCCAAGGAAGTGGACCAACTGGGGCAGCAGTGCAAATAACTATTCCTTATTTTCAGTTTTTTTTTTGAAAGGTAAACCAGTTTTTCTTTTTCTTTTTTGTTTTGGTATGAGGATTGAGCCCAGGGTTTCACACACTAAATGTGTTACACTACAGCCCCTCATCTAACTTTCTTAACTAGAAACTTAAAGCAACAGGTAAATCACTGCTATCAGTAATATTTTTTTCTCAGTTATCTGAGAAGGGCACAGTTTTGCTTAATATGAATATATCCAATCTTCCTTGTCTTGACTTATTTTTATGTTATTGTAATGTTAGGTAAAACCTGAGGTCAGGGGTGGGAGTATCCATGGGTATTGGGTTCAACACCTAGAACCAGTCTCCCCAACACACACACACACACACACACACCCCCCACAAAAGAAAAATCTCATGCCAACACCAAAAACCCTTCTAAGATTTCTTGGCATTTCAGGTTTCTAAAACCTAGTTTAAAATTTTTGAATACTTCCATTCAGCCTCATGAGACAGCCAAAGATGAAGGGTAACTGTCCTCCATGTTTGGTGGCGAGACCCTCACACATGGAGAGCATCCTAAAGTGTGGGTGGCAAGGGGACTGAACAGGCAGGGACTACAAGAGCTGGCATTCTGCCCCAGGGCTTTCAGGCTCTAGTCACCTGTGTTCTCTCCTTTCCAGCTGTCAGTGCCTTTGTGGCACAGGCGGGACAAGTATTGTTATCCCCATTCTACAGACGAAGCTACCAGGAAGAGGTCTATTGGCCAAGTTCATATAACAGCTAATAAGTGGCAGGAATATATATGACCTAAGGCTTTTTTTTAAACTAAACATTCACTTCTCTTCTTTCACACATTTTATAAATTTAAGAAAATCTTGTGCCTGGAACAGTAGTGCACACCTGTTGCCCAGCACCCAGGGAAGCTGAGTCAGGAGGATTGCAAATTTGAGCCCAGTCTAGAGAGTTTACTGACCTAGTAAAACTCTGTCTCAATGTAAAAATAAAAATTATAAGAGGGCTGGTGATGTAGCTCAGTGCCCAAGCCCCATGTTCAATTCCTAATACCACAAAACAAAAGCAAAACTCAAACCAAACCTTGGAAAGGCTGGCACAATGGTGCAGGCCTAGACTGCTTGCTACTGAGAAGGCCGAGTCAGGATCAGAATGGATAACTTATCAAGACCCTGTCTCAATGCTTCCCTGTGTTCCACTGGTAGTAGGTGGTAAAACAGCTGTATTTATTTGCTCAATTATGAGCTTTGCTACTTATCAAGCCTGGAAATGGGAACTTATTTCAATAAGCATATTGTTTCTAGAGTGTTTAAAATATGTTTTTACTGGGCTGGGGTATACTTCAATAGTAAGTGCTCCCTAGCATGTGGGAGGCCCTGGGTTTCATCCCATGCTAAAAAAATGAAAAAAGTTTTTATTGAAGTAAATATTTAAACAGTAGAACACACACATTAGAAAGGCATAGTTTGCTAAGTTCCTATGAATGTGAATACCTGTTTCTGGATATTTTAACGAGCTACACTATTTCATGTGCTGGTGTTGGGAATGCAACCCCGCACCTTGCTTATGTTAGGCAAGTGCTCACCACCAGGCCATAGCTCCAGCCTCAATTTGCTTTTGCTCTTTTGAGACAGGGTCTCACTATGTAGTACAGTCTTGCCTTGAACTGTGGTGATCCTCCTGCCTCAGCGTCCTGAATGCTAGGATTACAGTGTGTGTACCATTCCCAGCCTTCCAGCCTTGGTCTGAAGTTTAGGTGTGTCTTGTCATAAGTTCAAACTGGGGACATTTCCTTGGGACACAGGTGGGCTGAGGGAGTCAAGTGCCTTCATTCTTAGCTGCTCACTTGGCTTACTTTACCAGCCCCAAGCCCCATCACTGGCCATGGTTCATCTGCTCAGCTGCTCCTGTGCCTGCTCTCAACTGCTCTGCAAGCCTGCTGGAAGCCCAGCAGTGGAGGGACCTCAACCTTGTTATAGAGGGAGGTGCCCCTTCCATCAGAATTCTGTTCACTTGGACTTCAAGGCCTCCCCACAGCCTGAACCACAGCACTGCCATCCTGGGCTTCCTGTTCCCAAGCCACAAGGCAAAAGAATCCTGACAGCCAATACAGCAATAAATAGGTTTCACTGACACAAACCAAGTGGGCTACGGTGGTGCCAAACTCTATAAATTTTTCCCCTCCACTGAGTATTAAAAAAAGGGAGGCATCATTGGTATGGGGGACACCTGAGAAGAACCCTAGCAGTCTGGAGCCTGAGATTCTCTTGATGTGGCACCACAATTTCCTGGGAAGTGGGATTAGTGCTGCTGCGAAGCCCTAACATAGCACTCACACTATGGAGAGCACCTCCCTCAGAAAGTGTAGCAGGAAAGAAGGACGGCTTTGCAACTACTTGTTAAAATGCTGTGATACTAGCCACCTCCTCCCTGGTTCCTGTTTCTTCACCAGTCACGATCAGCACAGCCTCTCTGTGATGTCCCTAAGGAGCCAGAGAGCAAGGACAGCCCACACAGACCCCACTGTGGCACAGGGGCGCTGAGAGCATCCAGCAGCCATACCATCTCCTCCGTTCAGCTTAGCACTGCTCACCTAGTCACCAGGAAGCCTGTGTGGAGGCATGGGGACCAGACTGTCTCTCACTCCATACCTCTATGGGCAACAGCGTGGGGTTCTCCCTCACCATCGATGCCCCAGCTCTTCACATAGCAGCCACACAACCCACAATCACACTCAGGGCAGACACATCCACCTAGTGCATCTCCTGCCCACAGGGAGGAAGCTCAGGTCACACCTGGCTGAGCAGCTCTAATAGCAGCTCTCATAGCACCTCCCTCTGGGTAATCACATGCATGATGGCTCCCTACATTCAGGAAGGCATTGGACTTAGCAGCACTAGGTCCTGGGGGTACTAAGTTCACAGCACAGAAACTCTCTGAGCCCAGTCACCTTAGAGTGAGTGTACTACCCGGGCCTAAGAAGGCTACTGGTGAGAACCTGAGATGGGGAGAAAGGGAGCTAGGACTGATAGTTCTATTCTCTCTTCACTGGGTGGTTCCAGTGGAAACCAGTCCTTATACTGAAGCTAATGGGGACCGTTGAGAGTTATCCAGGGCTATTGTGCAGCCTAGCATGTGCAAGGCCCTGGGTTCCTCCCTCAGCAATGCACACACACACAAAGCCAACAGCAGCAAACAAAACAAAGCAAAGGCACCTCACTGGTATAAACATGAGCTCAGGTGTGGCTGAAAGGGACTTGGTAGCCCCCAGAAACATCAAGGTTCTGTGCCATGAATTGAGGGAAAGGCCAAATACAAAATACACTCTGATTGTATCCTAGAGCATTGTTTGCTTATTGGTTTTTTGGCGAGTGAGGACATTATACTCATTTCCACTTCCGACAGTCCCATCTTAGGGTAGTCACAAGGACCACAGTCCAGGGCTAAGAGGCTCTATGGTAGTGGTCACCAGCAAGCACAAGCACTCACTCACCGGTTTCTGGAGGCGGCCAGCGACATATAAGTTATTCCAGCCCAGCAGGTCTTCAATCAGGGAACGGGTACTAATCACCCCATATTTGATAAGCTGAAGAGAAAAGATACAGGCATAAAAAAAGAGTAAAATATAAGGCTGCTGCTCACAACAATATAAGATACAAAGGCACAAACCAAATTCCTGACCAGACAGCACCTTAATTTTCAAAGCCACTGAAAATACCTACCTGGGTCTCAGCATTCAGGGGGCTGAGGCAGGAGGATCTCTGCAAGTTCAAGGCCAGCCTGGGTTACACAGTGAGCTCAAGGACAGCCTGAACTCCCTGTCTCCAAAAACCAAAAGCAACAAAACCCAAAAACCCTATCTGTAAAACCTCTCCCTCCATCAGAAACCCAAGAGCAGCCTGGCCTGCAAGGCATGTGAGGTTAGGAAAGGACTTCAACGGGTCCACGGGATGCTAAGGCAGAAGGGCTCCTAGACAGTGCTGCAGTGCTGTAGGTCCCCATGGATTACAAAGGAAAGAAACCACTAATTTCTCCAAAGTCTGAGAAGTAAGAATTTAGTTCATGCTCCTCATTTTAGAAATAAGAAAATGAGGCCCTGGAAGAATAAATAATATGTTTAATGTGACACCAGAAATGGTAGAGTTAAACTAGGTCCTAGAGCTGGGTGCAGTTCCAAGCCTCTGTGGTCCCAGCTATTTGAGAGGCTGAGGCAAGAGGGGTACTAGAGCCCAATAGTTGAAGCTCAGCCCAGGCAGAGCACATAAGGAACCCTTATCTTATCATCCCCAAACCCAGCTCTTACAACTTCAGTCTGGTTGTCCCAAGTCCTTTTCATTACGAAGTACCAGAAAGTTTCTTCAATTAAAAAGTTTTAGCTGTTATCCTTCATAGTTAATTTCTCTGCTGCTGTTGACTCTTTAAAACATTTATAATTCCAAAGCAACATCCAAAAATAAAACCTTTTCATCAATGCTAAAACACATGGAATTATGGTCAGGTTCATTTTCATAACAATGTACATAAACCCTGGAAATAGATTTCCGAGGTTACAAAGTTGCATTTGTGTAAACAAATGTCTTCAGACCCACTTTGCTAAATTTCAGTATCAAAATGGCTTTCTTGGGCTGTAAATTCCTAAAAAGTAGCTAAGGAATAAAAAATAACATATAGCCCTGGTGACATATTTATAATGCCCAAATGTTTGCTCACTGGAGCTTGAAATGTTGTTTGAAAATTACTAGAAATAAACTCATCAAATATTAATCAGGAAGAGTGGGTGTGGTGGCTCATGTCTATAATCCCAGCATTTAGGAGCTGAGCTGGGAGGACTGCAGGGAGTTGGAGACCAGCCTGGGCTACAAGGCAAGACACTGTCTCAAAAGAGAAAAATAATTACAGAGGAAGAACACAACTCTCCATTTGTGTGGCAGAAGTAGCAGGCTGTGCTCAACAAGTACCCTTCTCCTCCTGTCTGGCCACAGGACTACAGAGGACCCTCCTTGCTGCAGGCAGACAGCAGCTAATGGAAACACCACAGGACAAGAGGTTGTGGGACTGGTCTTCCTTGAAACCTGGTTTCCATTTCTGTGCAAGGCAGACAGACAAGGACAGGCCCCTGACCAGCAATAATGCAGGCACAGGAGGTAGGGCCCAGATGTCAATCCCAGCCTACCTCACCTCCAAGAGGCATCTGAGTTAGGTCCTGCTGATACCTGGGCCTCCTCAGCTGAGATGCTGCACTCAGTTTTTTTTTTTTTTTTATCAGTGCTGTGGATTAAACTTAGGCCCTTGCAAACCCCAAGCAAGTGCTCTTCTACTGACCTGTGAGCCGAAGCTGGGTGGCTACGCTGGGCTGGCTCAGCCACAGAGAGCTTCAACTAAAGCAGAGAGGTGGGGTTCATGTTGCCAGGTAATCCCTAGGCCCCTAACTTTCTCTCCAATACCTTTCTGTCACATTCGCTTCCAGCCACCTGATAGCCTAACTTCCAAATTTCTCCTCAGTGTCTGCTCCTCCTTCTAGACAACACTCATGTCCACCTGCAACTCGGTGGGAGACCCTGTTTCTCACACTGCCCAATCCAGTGGTTCTCAGGGTAGTTCCCAGACCAGCAACTACACGATCAGTTGGAGGATGGTTAGAAAAACTAGATCTCCGGCTGGGAGTGATGATGAACACATGTAATCCCAATATTAAAAGGCTGAGGCAAGAGGATGGCCTTGAGTTTGAGGTCAGCCTGAACCACACGGTAATTTCAAAATGAGTTCAAGGCCAGCCTCAACCCTATCTCAAAGAAACAAAACACAAGAAAATCAAATTCTCCAGCTTATTACAGTAAATATAAAACCCCAGAGATGAGACCTGCAGTTTGTATGTCCAAAAGATGACCATTTGAAACATCCAACCGCTTTCTCAAACTGCAATCACAGTCAAAGGGGAGAAGAGGACTCCTCTTGCCCTGTCCCTGGGTTCAAGCTATCCAGCCAGAGTCTGCTGCTGCACACGCACACACATACTTTGCCACTGTTGTACTATTGAAAGTAGAACAAACCCAAGTTAAGACAAAGATCCAGTCACTTACCCTACCATCGCACAGGATCAATGGATTGTAGTAAACTCTGGCGCCATAGTTATTCTGAACAGAGGTGATTATCTTGGGCCCCAAAAGTTTTAGGAAAGAGTAGTGGCTCCAATTCTTCTTTAGGTTCTTTGAATGCCAGGCAACGGGGTCATCTACTGTGAACACGAAGTCCAGCATGGCATTCTGTTGAAAATGAGGTCACATTACCTGAGAAATGCAGCTAAATGAGAGCTCTGAAATAGTTGGCTACTATGATTAACAGAAGAAATAGGTTTGGCATTGGAAATCTAAACAGGCTTCTGGGACCAACAAATTTTCTTTTCATCAATGGCGACATCACTTAATGAGCACTGTGCCAGGACTCTTGTAAATGTTTTACATATAATACAGCAACTCATTCTGTCTCTAAAGCGATTCTGAAAAGCAAGTCTATTCTTAGCCCTATTTTATAGGAAAGGAAATCAAAGCCCAGGATAACCATTTGGTCCAAGAACACAGAAGTAGAGAGTACCACTAACTAGAGTGGCACCAATTCCTGTGTGCTGAGCCCTTCTGCTACACTGCCTTTCAGCTAAATGCTCCACTTGGCTTCCAGCTCAGATTAACCCAAACTCTCTAAAGTAGTAGGTAAATGGAGGTAAGCTACTCACTAAGCACTCGAGCTCAAACGACTTGGTTAGTTCTTGGTGTGGAAACTCAAGAGTCTACATGGCAAAAGACACAATTAACTACACTGAATTGGAAAAAAAATGCATAGTTAACTTCACTCGGAATACATGATCCATGAACAGAAAGAAATTTTTCTTGAGATAACAAGTGTAGGTTCTGAAGAAAGTACTGGTGGTAGTATCTGGGTACAAGGAAGGGTAGGGAGTCGTGTCAGAGAACTGGGAGCCACGCAGTCTGATACTGTTGGAAAAGAACACTTGTGTGGTGGATCTCAGACGGTGCTAACCGTGCTAGGAAACTTCCCTGTAGAAGTGCTGAGCGGAAGCAGCAGAGACTGAGCGGAAGAAACCTTACACAGCTCTAGGTGAGGAAAAGGTATCAGCTAAGGCACCGAAGCTTTTACTGAATTAGCCTTCAGTGTTTGAATACAAGAACTGAAAACTTAGTGTAGGGAATGAAAACAAAGGAAAGATCTCTTGGGAGGATTTTCAGGTCTGCTCACAGGAAAATCTTCAGTGAGAAATGAGGCAGTGGTCTTCCAGAGGCTAAGGCCCAGCCACTCTGGTCCACAACCCACCGATGACATTCAAATTTTTGAGGAAGCCAGACATGGCAGCGCACACGTGTAATCTCAGCACTCTAGGAGGCTGGAACAGGATGATCCCAAGTACGAGGCTAAGCCGAGTAATTTAGCTAGACCCCATCTCAAAAACAAAACACAGAGTTGTGACGCAGCTCTGTGTCAGGGTCCTGGGTGCCAAGACTCAGGGTTTGAGACTCAGCCGGAGCTGATGTCACACTCTGCTGCACTCTGGGCTGTGACACGTGGGAACAAGGGGACTCGGAGGACACGCCGCTTGGCCGGGCTCACCTTCTGGTCAGAATTGGGCCCGGCCTGGCGGTACACCCCGGAGCCATAGGCGAAAGCCAGGCTCAACTCCTCGGGGAAATGGGACAGGATCCTGCGGAAGGCCATTCCTGAGCTTTGCAGCGCCATGGGGCGGGGCGAGCCAGTCAGGAAGGGAAGACCGGGTGTGGGGACGAACCCACACTAGAGGTGGGACACCGAAGACCCACGACGGCCACCGGCTGCCCGCTACAGTAGGACTGGAACAGCGTCGAGGTCGCAGACTGTGGCCACGCCGCCTGCGCTTCCGCCTCGGGCCCCGCCTCCCGCACACACGCACCTCGTACGCAGAGAGATGACGCTCGCCGGCGTGTGCGAACGCGAGGGTCTCGCAGTGTCCCCTGGTGGTCGGAGGAGCGCACCGACGACCTGAGGCTGCAACTTGGCGTCAGCCCAGGAGTTGGAGGCCAGCCTGGGCAACCTTGTGAGACTCCTCTCAAAGAAAAACAACAGAGAGAGAGAGAGAGGAAAGGAGCGAGGAAAGAGAAATAGAGACACAGAGAGACAGAGACGGGGAAAGGAGAGAGAAGGGAGCGGGGAGGAGAGGAAGTAAGAAGTCTAGGGCTGAGGATATAACTCATTGATAGAACCATGTGCAAAGCCCTGAGTACCAGTCCCATCAATGTCAAAAGGAAGAGGAAGAGAAGGGGGAGGGAGAGGGGGAGGGGGAGGTGGTAATAGCTAACAATTTTCTCATGCATTTCTCTAGTGCCTCTCTAGTGTCCTCATTTTCCAGATAGAGCCAAACTTAGAGAAGTAAAGCAATGTGCTTAGGATCATATCAGCTTGCAGTAAAACTGGAGCTAAAACTTAGGACTGCTCCTCCCCACCCCAGCTTTTTTTTTTATCTTTTTG
>PVKN010004361.1:21476-33895 GCA_004027915.1 Capromys pilorides
TTCAAATGTAACCTTGGAGGATGTGGAGGGAGTCCAACTAGGGAGTCATTACTATAATTCCACCGGGAACACACAAGGATGGATCTGGTGGAAGAGCAGGAATGAAAGAGATTATTAATTCAAGTGGAAAAGTGATTATTGGAGTTCACAAACTCCAATCATCATAGATGCTGAGGACTTTTTGGCGAGTAGATCAGCAATGTTACCTTCATGAGCCTCAGATCTATGAAAGACACACAGAAAATCAGAATATAGGGTGCAGTAAGGAAGGTGGTATCCAATGCTTCAGATGAAGGAAGGTTCACCAGTCCTGTCTGGTGTGCAGGAATAGACTGTAGAGGACATGATGATCATTGTGCTGGCTTGGGAGTCAGGCCTTGAAGGATGGGAAGAAAATAGATGGGAGCAATTCTACCATAGAAAAACAGATAGGACTCGGGAACAGTTATAACAGGCTGGATGTGCTGGCACATACTTGTAATCCCAGCACTTGGAAGGCTGAGGCAGTAGGGTTTCCATGAGCTCAAGGCCAGCCTGAACTATAGCAAGACCTTGTTAGCATCAAGGCTGGGCTGTGGTGTGGCTTGGTGGAAGAGCACATGCATAGCCTGTGTGAGGGCCTTGGTTTCATTACTAGAAATAATAATAATGACATATCAGTAAGCACTTGCTGTGCCCAAGAAATGCTTTTTATATTTATCTCTTTTCAACATTCCAAAGATACTATTGAGGCAGGTTCTCTAAGCTGTTCATCATTTTTCATACCAGGAAACAGAGACCCCAAAGGAAAAGTGAACTTCCCAGTGTTCAGGAGAGTAGCAGTGCTGGAAACTGAATCCAGCATCACACTGACTCCACAAGCCAGAATGCCTCCCACTGTCTGTGCATCTACAATGGCTGGGGCCAGGGGATGGATGAGAAATAAGCCGTGTTTGAGTCATTAGCAAAGCTCAGGAGCAGAGGCAACCCAAGGTCCCTGCCAGACAGAGCAGGAAGAGGGGTATAGTGGGCCTCAGCCCTGGCAGCACAGCGGTACTGACTAACTGCATCTGCAGGTTAGAGTCCCACTGTAGGGCCTGGGGAGATGGGATCAGCCACGTGACCAGCCATTGCTATCTGTTACACTCCTCTTTCTTCCTTGGAGAATTATTTCAACTCTCTTCCTATTTGCAAAAGAAATTTGTGCTTATAAAAACGTAAGTGTTGCAAAATATTTTCATCATTCCCCAGAGGTAAGAAGGCTGATCTTGGATACGTAGTCATCCAGATATTTTTTAATGAATATATTAACATTAGAAACATTTTAAAATAGAATCATATGATAGATATTATGTTGCAGTTTCTCTCTCCCTCTCACTTAAGATATGAAAGCTTTTAATTTTTTTTTTATTTTTAGGGAAGGGTCTCTAGTGTGTTCAGGGTCTCACTACTACATCAGACTCGTAGTGATCCACCTGTTTGAAACCTCCCAAGAGCTGGAATTACAGTTGAGTGCCACCATTCCCAGTCTCAGTTGCTGGCTCAGTGTACCCCTGGGTGTGGGATCAAACCCCTGGCCCTTTCGCCTGCCTGCAGGTGCTTTAATCCACTGAGCTATTTGGCCAGCCCTTTATGAAGGCTTTTTTTTTTTTGCAGTGTTGGAGCATGAGCCCAAGGTCTTCGCATACTAGAAAAGCTCTGAACTACTGAGCTATACCACCAGCCCCTGTTAGAAACGTCTTCTCCTGTGAAAATATAGGGTTCTATCTCATTCTGTTAGAGTGAATTTTCCTAAAGTATGATGGCTACGCCATTAATTGTTTAAACATTTTCATATTGATGGATACAAATTATTTCTAGGTGGCCCCTTCTTTTTCCTCCTCTTTCCCCTCTTCTTTTGCCTCCTCTCCTGTCCCCCCCCCTCGTATCTTCCTTCCCCTTCCCTGTCTTCTCTATTCCATTTTTCTGTGGGACTGTGGATCAAATTCAGGGCCTCACACACTGGGCGAGTGCTCTGCCCCTGCGCTATACCCAAGCCCTATTTTTCATTTTTATACTTGGCACCCAATGCTAAGCATATATATGCAAGAATTTCTGAGATCAATGCCTGGGTGAAAGCGTTAGCGCACTGCTGAATACCTGTCTGAAAGATACCACCAATTCACTCAGCCACCCGCAGGGTTCAGCCCTGGCTCTAAATAAAGGCTCTGCGATGTTTTCGTTCTCTAGAGTTCCTTTCCTACAGCGTTTGCACCTAATTGGCAGTCATTTTCTTTTGCACAGACACAGACACCTTGAGCCCACCATCTGGAAAGTTCTGGCTCCTGGGTGTTTTGCCTCTGCCCAGAGCACACATTTGTATTCATCAGCAGAAGTCTCCAATCTGCACTGTTCGCCTGCTCCCCTTTCCATTACCCAGGCCTGCTAGTGGGAAGCTATTAAAAAGACGGAGCTTTTCAGTAATCACTTTAGGGCTCTGTTGGAAAGCTTATACCGAAATAAAAATGTTAAGAGACCATTTCAAGATAAATGCAGTTTGATAGAAGTGAGTGTAGGGCCTTGTTCTTCTGGTTTCTCTCACTGTTCTAACTCTTTAACAGTGATCTTGCTGGGCTTGGTTTCAATAGGAAAAGGATCATCCATTTTTTTTTAAAGCCCTATAAAATGCGTGTCGCTTTTTAATTACTCTTTCTCATAAGTTTTATACTTTGATTTTTTTCTTTAAACAGTGTGTTAAAAGGACAGAAAAAATCACACACACGCACACACACACACACACACACACACACACACACACCAGTCTTTGTTTCTTACCATGGATACCACACATGCAGTGCACCTTTGGCTGGAGGGGGAGGAAGGCATCTGATCACCACCTGTGCCCACGCTCAACTGATCCGTGTGTTACAGGCTGGCCAGCTTCAGAGCATCCTAGTGCATCTCTAATCTCTCATCAGTACTCTGTGGTGTTACTGGACTTTGAATCCAGGCCTCAGGATTCTTTGTTTTGGTTTTTGACACAGGACCTCATTATGAAGTTCAGGCTGGTCTTCAACTCACTATGTGGCTGAGGCTGCCTTGCACTTTGGGTGATCCTCCTGACTCAGCCTCCCAAGTGCTATGACTACAGGTGTGCATCACCACACCTGGGGAGCCCCAGGATTTCATAGCTGGTTGACTTTGAACAAGACAACTTAACTTCTGTTTCCCTAGTCTCTCCAAGTAGGGACTGCAGTGAGACCCAATTCATAGGACTGAGTGGAATTGTATCTAAAAAGTACATGCTCCAGCAGCTGCCACACAGGAGACTGTTAATAAATGCTTTGCATCTTACTTTGTTCTCTTTTCTGTGCTGGGATCTCACACATGCTGGGTAAGGACTCATTGAGCCACACCCCGGGTTGCTGGAAGGACTGTGGCATGTTTACATGAGCAAACAGTGACTGCAGCCCAATGTGTTTCGGTTGGTGCTAGGTGCAGATCACTGTGTGCCTCCTGTCCCCAGCCTCCCATAGCCTGTGCCACCTTCCATCAACTCAGATGCCCGGGCCTCAGGCCTTTGGAGGTGTGCAGCAGCCCTGCTTAGCCGTACAATAAAACCTGCACACTCTTTTCTCTCTTATCTGCCTGTTGTCAGTTTATTTTAGAGACTAAAATGATCAAAATTTAAGAGGAAAAAGTATAAATTTAAAACTCCCTTGCTGTAGTTTCAGTCCTGACTTGGCTACTTGTTCTCTCTATGACTTTGGGCAACTAGCTCTGCGCCTCAATTTCCACACAATAAAGAGGGATAATGAAATCTGTTCCTTGCAGGTCTTCTATGACAACTAAATGGTTAACCCACTTAAAATGCTTGGAACAGTATCTGACACATAGTGGATATAGTCCGTGCTAGCTCTTACCATCACCACCATCATCTACTATCCCTGAAATTCAAGCAAATCAGCAGCTGCCTTTTATTTTTATTTTTTCTTTTTTATAGACAGGCTCTTGCTACATAGTTTAGGCTGGAATGAACTCACTATGGAGGCCAGGCTAGCCTCAAACTCACAGTGATCCTCCTGCCTCAGCCTCCTGAATGCTGCGAGGACCAGCATATGCCATCATGTCTGGCTCCAAACAGCTGCCTATTTTATGTACTTATAAAACCAACCCTCAGTGAGATAGCTCAGTGGACTAAGCATTGGCTGGCAAGTGCAGAAACCAGGGTTTGATTCTTGGTACCATATGCCATGCTGGGCGTATCCCTGGGCATGTTGAGCAGGCCACAAGACTGGACATGGTGGTGCATGCCTGTGATCCCAGTCCTAAAGAGGATGAAAACAGGAGGATCACTATGAGTCTAAGCTGCACAATGAGACCCTGTACCAAATACATAAAATCAACCAATCAATCAACCAATCAGTCAATCTGGCCTTGAATTTTGGGAGAAATTGGATGAGCAAAGAACCTGATTAGAAGAGAAGGATTAATTGCTTTATGGCAGGTCTAAATCTAGCTCCCATGATCTGCCCCCAAAGTGTAAAATTCCCAATTCATTTACCTATTCTTTGGTGTTATGTGAAAAAAAAATTCTACATTCAAATGACTTTGGCAAATTATGGGTTAAATAGAGACAAATGGATTTCCTTGCTATAGGATTCCTCAGACAATTAATATATTAAATAAGCACCATGAAGCTTCAGAGGTTCCTTGCCAATCCCCACTGCCCATCTCCACTGCACATCTCCAGACAAGGGCCTACAGCTTGGACAAATTCACAAGTAAACATACAAAGCCAAAGAAATGGAAATGGCCAGATTTTTTTTTTCCCATGTTGGTGATTAAACCCAAAGCCCCAAATATACAAGGTAAACACTGAACTGCTCTCCTAGCCTGCATAGCCAGAATTTGGCTCTAGGCCTGTTTGATAAGAAGGGTTTTGGAGAGAAGGCTTGTCTTGTGCATGCCTCAGAGGCTGCAAGAGAAGAGCAGT
This sequence comes from Capromys pilorides, assembly GCA_004027915.1. NCBI lineage: Eukaryota > Metazoa > Chordata > Mammalia > Rodentia > Capromyidae > Capromys > Capromys pilorides. Next base: position 26,431 of record PVKN010004361.1, read on the forward strand.
ATAAATCAGCATGCACTTGGCTGTTATCTCAGGGAAGAGTGCCTTTCTGTCTTCATGTAGAATGATACCATCAGGCAGAACTGCACGTCAGCCAGCAGCTTGGAAGCTCTGCTTCCTCCTCGGGTAATATGGAGTAGGGCAAGTGTGTGGAGAAATAGAACATGTAGCATTTTCCAGTCGTCCAGCCTAGGATTCTCTCCAACTCTCTCCCCTATCTCTTTCTTCCTTAACATCCTCTGAGATTAATATTTGAGAGGATCAATTTAGAAAATGTCGATGGCCATCACACCCTCATCACACAACTGTCTCGATGTCCCAAGCTAGCCAAAGCCATTTTCCACAGACCTTCTCTGCCTGACAGCCCCAGAGCTTGCAATAGCCCAAGAGAGAAATGGTAGTTTGTTCACACATGAATTACTGTTATTGGAGGAAAAAATGATAATATTTGTTATGTAAAACAGAATCAGTATACCAAGGAAACAGGTAGAAAAGCTTGGCGTTGTAGACACAGAAGGTTTGAAAAGCATGGCTGCCAAAGCCCAGAGGATTTTTCAGGCACTTTCCTTGTAAGGTGGGGTAGACAGACAGAACAATAGAAGCACAACTTGTTGGTTACTCTCAGGTCATTTTAAATTGCACAGTTGTGTATCATGTTAATAATGTCCCTTAGTTATGGTGGACCAATCAGGTCTACAATCACCCAAATGAGTTGCAGGTGAAGGCTAAATAAAAGAGACAGATGGTATGATCTCAGGGCTCCAGGAGGATCAAAAACCCTTTCACAGAATTTGAGATTCTCTGGGGGCTAAGCCAGAACTCTCTTCTGGGCAGCCCAAGTTATCAGAACCAAGGCAGGCAATATTGAAGAAAGGAACTATGTTACCTCTAGGAAGGTCTTCACCCAGGAGAGAGATGCCTGTGGCTATAATCTTTACATAGTTAATCAAGGTTAGAGCCCGGTATCCTTAGCTGTGGCCTTTGTCTTTCAGTTGGCACCAGTGACTCATAGAGGTTCCTTGCCAATCTCCACTGCCCATCTCCACTGCACATCTCCAGACAAGGGCCTACAGCTTGGACAAATTCACAAGTAAACATGCAAAGCCAATTGGTTAATATTAAATCCTACTCATAGCTGCTTTGTAGTGGTCTCCATCTCTTATGTGTTTTAGTTACTTTCTAAGTTGGGAGGGAAAACCCCCAACACCTATAACTTATTTTAGCTTATTTTGTAGAAGTTTCAATCCATAGTCTGCTGGCTCCAAGGCAAGGTGGCCTGGCAGAGGGATATGGCAGAAGTGAAACAGTCCATGGCAGATTAGGCAGGGGGCAGCAGGCACCAGCAGCCATCCTTTTCTTTTTAATCTCCTCCAGGCTATAAGATTTTAGGGTGGTGCCACCTACACTGGGACTCCTATAATAAATCCATTCAGCCACACCCAGAGAACTATGTTAATTCCAGATAATGGACTAATTTAGGACCACACACCCTTCATCTCAGTATCACATGCTCTAGATCCAGACAGCTCCCAAAAGCCCGCTTATGAGTGCATAGACTTTAGCGGAGGACATCTAGATATAAGCTATAATAGTAAGAATAAAGGCAGAGGGCTTTCCTTATCAGGCCACCTGAAATGAACCAAAATTCAGTAAGAAATGGAAATGGCCAGATTTTTTTTTTCCCATGTTAGTGATTAAACCCAAAGCCCGAAATATACAAGGTAAACACTGAACTGCTCTCCTAGCCTGCATAGCCAGAATTTGGCTCTAGGCCTGTTTGATAAGAAGGGTTTTGGAGAGAAGGCTTGTCTTGTGCATGCCTCAGAGGCTGCAAGAGAAGAGCAGTATAAATCAGCATGCACTTGGCTGTTATCTCAGGGAGGAGTGCCTTTCTGTCTTCATGTAGAATGATACCATCAGGCAGAACTGCACGTCAGCCAGCAGCTTGGAAGCTCTGCTTCCTCCTCGGGTAATATGGAGTAGGGCAAGTGTGTGGTCACAACATGAGACCAGAAAACAAGACTTGTTTATGGGAAAACACTGCGAAAGGAGGCTTTATAAAACCTTGACAGCCTGCCAGGAGAGAATGCAGGGACTGGAGTTAGAAAGCCTTAGGTTATTAAAACAATGTGTTTTCTAATTATAAAAGTAAAGGATATTTATTATACACAATACTGAACAGCAAGAAAAAGAAAATTGCAGCCACTTAGAGCCCCTCCGCATAGAGAGTCCTTGGTGACATTTTCATGCCAAGCCTTTCCGTCTTCTCATGTGGGTAGATAACTGTGCATATGTCTAATATGCTTCTTGATTTATATGCTAATATATATGCACCTCTATATAATTATGTGCTGCATAAGTCTTATTTTATCAATATGAGACCACAGTATACAGATTGTTCTTGTAAAAAATAGTAATTTTTTTCCCCTAATTAAAAAGCAACACATGTTCATGGAGAGATTTGGAAAATGTAGAAAAAAAGAAAATGCAAGGCATTTTCTACAATATTGACTGTTTTATAACTGTTTTTTAAAATGTTATTGCTAAAGAACAGTTAGTGCTGGAATTGTACTGATGAGACTGCAGTTTCTTCCCAGCCACACTGGGGATGGAACTCAGGGCCTGGTACATGCAAAGCAGGTGCTCTACCGCTGAGCCACACAGCCAGTGCTGATTTCAGCGGAAACTCCAATATTTCCTTTGTAAGGCAAGGCAAATTTCGGCTGGGTGGACTGGTGCACACTTGTAGTCCCAGCACTCTACAATGCTGAGGCAAGAGGATTGTAAATTTGAGTCCTGCCTGTAGAATTTACCAAGACCCTGTATCGAAACTGAAAAAGAGGTTGAGAATGTAGGTCAGTGCAAAGGCCCTGGATTGGATCTTGTGTTAGTTACTTTCTCCTTGCTGAAACAAAATATCTGACACTCAAAGTTAAAGGGGGAAAGGTTTATTTAGCTTGCAGTTTGTAGAGGTTTCAGTCCACATTTGGCTGGCTTCAAGGCGGGGTGGCATGGCAGAAGACAAGTAGTTCATGGCAGGCAGAAGGTAGCAAGCAAGTAAACAAGAGGGGGACAAGCCTCTTTCTGTCTCTTATATGGGCTACAGGGTTTAGGATGCCAAATCTTTCTGTGGACTGATCTAGTAGTCACCCACCCTTAATCCCAGCAGCCTTAATCCTAGCATTGCACAATGGATCAATCACAAACTAGACACAAGACATCACAAATCCTCAATACAAATAGCAAAAAGACAAATTCCTAATCCTCTCTCCAAGCCTAATCCCCTCACCTGGAAAGTGCAGATTAGGATAACACATTGATAGCGCATTCTACACTGGCCTAGTGCATGGTACTAAGTAGCAGCTACAGACACGTAGCAAATGAAACACATGAGTCATCATTACAGTAAGAAACCAGATTTGAAATAATAACTGCTTTATTCCCCTTAGTATTTCAACTTCATCCTGACCTTTCCTGAAGCACCTCATGTCCCTACTCCACCATCAGCTACCAAGCCCTGAGGGCTGGTTAAAATGGGCTACATAATTAGAAAGGGAGGAATGTTTTTATAATCCTGGTACTCAGGCTGAGGCAAAGCCCCTTTCTGGCAAGCACAAGGTCCTGAGTTTGATTCCTGATAGAAGAAGGAGAAGGAGAAGGAGAAGGAGAAGGAGAAGAAGAAGGCTAAGACAAGATCATTGAGAGTTTGTGCCTGGCCTGGGTTACATAGTGAATTCAAAGGCAGTCTGAACAACATGGTGAGACCCTGTCTTAAAGGTAAAAAGGACCACTGTGTCTCAAGAGGCCTGAGGGCTCCCAGAATCTGGACTTATCACAGATTCCCAAGCCATGTGTGGTGTGGGCCCAAGAACTATACTTGAGGACCCTGCCTAGATTCCTCTGGGACATCTTATCCTGGCAGAGGGATGGTTGACATGTGAAAGGATTTGGCTGTGGCTTTTGAGTTTCCAAAACCTGGACTTCTGAGATAATGAAAAGAATGTGGGGCAACGTTCAATATATTTAGAAGAAAATCTGAGGGCTCAAATCAAGGTTTCTTGTTCTCAAATCTTTGCTGGAGTGAAAAAGAAGAGATTTAGGAGCAAGTTTTGAGCCTGTGAACTTAGACACAAAGGGGTCCTAGGGACAGGAGTTAAGCCATCTGCTGCTCAGTCCCTTTCTGCCAGGAGCAGGAGCACTCCTGCCACCAACAGAGGCCTCTTCCACTTCTGTTTCCAGGGCTCTGCTGTCCTCCTTTGTTGGCAAGGGGAGAGGACTTCAATGCCATCCTGTGAAGTCCTTTAGGGTAGTGCCCATCTGTACCTCATGGCAGCCTGTTCCCCTGTGGCTATGTGGACCAGAGTATAGGTTAAAGCCCCCACGTGTCTCCTTTCTACGTCCAGGGGTGCTTGTCCTTACTCCCACAGGAAAGCCTGAGCAGCCAACACCCATATGCAGCATGCAGCCCACACATTTCCCCTTTACATGTCTTCTTCCCACCCTTAACTGGTACATGGCAGGTGCTCACGGGACCTCATGTTAGTGCCATGGTGTCAGCAGGTGCTGCCATCTGAGTCCCATGGCACAGAAACCAGCTGCAGGGCCCCTGACTGACTCACCGCTTTCCCAGTGAAAGGCAATGGGGAGGGCAATGAGATGTTCTGGGATATTTCTTGGAGACCTCCTAGGGCTAGGTGTTTCTGTGTTGTATACCGCAAACCCTCCACCACAGCTTCAGCACCATGGGACAGAGGCAGAACTGAAGTTCAGAGGGTGAAGTCACAGGTTCATAGGAATCATGAAATAACCTGCATGCTATGAAGCTGCTCCCACTGCCAGGCTACTCTCCAAGTCCCCACAGATCAGTGACAGCACCTCCTCCTGTGTGCGCTAACTTCATGATGACTTCACACTTGGGATGCACAGCCCAGGGGCCAGTGTGATGGACAGGAACAGGGACATCCTGGGCTAGGTGACTTGACAGAAGTGGAAGAAAACTGTGAAGCAGGCAGCTGACCAGTTTTGCACGTCTGCAACTCTAAAATAGGAAAGTGTGTATGTGTATCACGGGATGGCTTGGGAGTCCAGGGAGGTGACACTGAAAGTGAGCTTTAAAACTTGGGAAGTGGTGGCTGGACTCAGAAGAACTTGCAAGCTATTGATTCCTTTTCCTGGTATGCAGTGTCACTTCTGAATCTTACTTTTGTCATGAGGCCTGGAGGATTAAAGGATAAACTTTATATGATGAAGCATTGCCACTGAATTAATAGATGTTTAACGAAGTGGTTAATGTTATGGTGTTATGGTTTATGTCTAGTTGTCCCCCTCAAAGCCTCATGCAATCATGGGGCAGGGACTTCTAGAATTTGAGACATGAGTCATGATCCACTAGGATTATGTGTTACAGTTGGTTCCTCCCTGGAGCATGATCTGGGCCTGCCTAGGATATGATTGGCTCCTCCCTAGAGCGGGATCAGGGGCCCATCCTGGGGTATGATTGGTTCCACCCTAGAGCACAATGGGCCCACATCAGAGTGACTGAGCACAAAGAGACTTTTTAAAGAGCTGTTACTTTCTGCTCTGGTGGTTGTTCTTCTGCCATGAACTGGATGCTCTCTGTCCTGTTCCACTCAGCCTTGGGCCAGCCGAATATGGACTGAAACCTCCAGCAACTGTGAGCTAAATAAACCTTTCCTTCCTTCATTTTGAGTGTCGGGTATTTGTCCCAGCAACGAGTAAAAGTAACTAAGACACTAGGACATTTTTACTTTCATCCAGCAGTTATCAATAGGGGATGAGCAGGGAGATGGGTAGATGGATGCATACTGTGCAGGTGGATGGGTGAGTGCATAGTGAGCACGATGGATGGGAGGGCAGGTGAGCTGGTAGGTATGGCTGGATGCATAGATGGAGGAATGAGGGAATGAGTAGATAGATGAGGAAACAGCATTTATGTACCCTAGTGTTTTCCCCAGGATATGCTTTCTTCTTCTTTCTTTCTTTCTTTTTTTTTTTTTAGTTTCAAAATATGTTAGTAGTGCATTCATAATAATTGATACATTGAATATTATTGTCCTCATAGTAGTAATACAGAGCACAGGATGTAGATATGATAAATTTTCTAATCCATATTAGTAGGGGAGGAAAAAGAAAAAAAAGAATTTTCTTCTCTTTGTACAAAGAGGAAGTAGTTGTATACATAGTCCAACATTCCATAATTGCAGTGGGTTACTGGTGAAACTGGTAATGTTGGAGGCTGTTGGTGTAAGCCTTTTTCAGCTCATCATACTAATCTGGCACTGTGGTCTATGTCTCATAATTAAGCTTTTCTGCTGGGTGATCAAGGGCAAGTTAAGGCCAGACCTGTATAACAGAACATTCATCTTTTGTATCTTCCAGGGTCAAATCCCCTCAGGATTAACTTTGAAACCATGTACAGTGCTTTGTAGAGCTGTTGCCAGTGTCAGCCATTGGGACGAGTCACGGCCATTCCTTGACCAGTTTGCTCTCTGTGAAAGCCTGAGAGAATGTCCTCTCTCTAGGTGACTCTCCTTAGGCACACTATACTTCGTTTATCCCTTTCCTCTGGGTCCATTAATCTCCCTGAACAGAAAATTTGGGAAACCACTGAGTTATAGGATATAACACAGGTTCTCTCATGTCCTGAGTCCTCACTGACCTTGTTGGGCTAGGGCCAAACTGTTGACTATCCTCATAGCCCTTCTTTTTCTCCAATTTTTGGTCTGTTAACTTACATTCTCAGCCCTCCAGCAGAAAAGCTTCATGATACTATTACTCTATAACATAGGTAATTGAGCTTAACAGCACTGTCCTTTTGAGTATAAAACATCTTAAACTTATCTTGCAGTTGGTATTTTCTGTCAATCATTGATATTCTAATAAATCTCTTTAGAATTTCATAAAAGCATTCACACATTCTTACACAGACTTTAGAAATCCAAGGATGTACAAAATTGTAAGCTGTCAAGTGTGTGGCATTTTGTCTAGCCTCATACTCTCACTTAATACCCTTTTTTGTTAACTGATCATTTACTTGAAAGAGAGCATAGCATCAACCGAGTTTACATTGGAAGTAGTACACATCTAAAAGACCAGAACAACACGCATTCCAAGCATAGTTACAGGGCTTCACGCTGCTATCATCAATGTGAAAAACCTTTGGAACGTTCCTAGGACCAGTACTGTATTCATCCTGTGTACGTAAGTGTATGGTTTTGCTCCTGCTGTGTTTCCTCTCTTTTCTGCTTCCAGTTACTTCAATGTTTAATCCATAAGTCTTTGATTTCCATTCAGCTGTGTTATGCCTTTCCATTTTTTTTTTCTTCTTTAGATTTCTTACACTAGGGAGACAATACAGTATTTACACATGTAGGTCTGGTTTATTTCATTTATGAGTATATGTTCAATATACATTCATTTATATATGAAGTCTTCTAGTTTATCATTC
>PVKN010004362.1:0-33791 GCA_004027915.1 Capromys pilorides
CTGCCTTGCTGCCTTCAGAGACCTGCCACCTCCCAGGGGAGCTGCCGAGCCGGAGCTGGGGTCCGGACCTGGCAGGTTTGCCAAGAGCCTGTGCTGTGTCTCCTGGATTCCTGGCTGCGTGCAGGGCTGGATTCCCCGCTTAGGCCGCAGCTTAACAGGAAACCAGCCTGGGGTTGTTTTGTTGTGATTGCACAACCCGGTGAAGGGGGCCGGCGCGGACATCTGCTGTTTTGGCCAACCCGGCACCCATGCCTCCCCTTTCTGGCAAGCATTCCCCAATGGCCTCATGGGGAGCTCCCCCAAGTGTGCAGCTGGGAGCCCGTCCTCAGGCCAGATGCTCGGTCCTTCCTTGCCAAGAGCCTATGGCCCGGGCTTGGTCACCGACCTCCCTCCCTGAGCACGCGAGTGTGTGTCCCATGCCGACAGCCACCCCGTACCCTGTGCTCTGGCCACGTCCTCGCTGGGCCCTGCCTGCTCCTCCTGGCTGCAGCCCTCCTCTGAGCTCCCTTTGTTATTTGCAATCACAGAAACCAGAGACGCTGGAGCCTAAGCTCCAGTCCTGGCTGTGCCCCGACTGTGCCCCTGTGCCCCACGGTTTCCCTGGGCAAGATGACCCATCTGTGGGCCTCAGCCCCTCCATCCAAGCTCGCCTCTAGTCCTGACACCCTGGGGCCCAGGGCTGCTTAGGCCATGCGTGTATCCACTGTCAGTGACCATGGTCACCTCTCTGCGAGTGACTGTGTTTGAGTTTTGACAATTTTAGGGCCAGACAGAAAGCTCAGTGGTATAAACACCTGCCTGGCAAGCACCAGGTCCTAAGTTCAATGCCTGGTACTGCAAAAATAAATTTAAAAACCAAAGTGTTTTGACATTTTTATGAAAACTGGGAGTGCTTTTCTTGGACCAGCATCCCAACATGCATGCGCGTGCGCGCGTGCGCGCGCGCACACACACACACACACACAATTACAGTTCTTAAAGGACTGGAAACAGCCTTCAGAATCCTATTCAGACTTGAAGGTGACTACCACAAGTCACCCCCCTTGTCACACATGGTCAGTGGTCATGCCTGACAAGCGTGCTTAGGATGCTTCAATATCGCCCCAGGGAATGGCTCTTGTGACTGAGATGGCTTTGTGTTCACCAAACCCTGGGTCACGGTTGTCCTCTTGGGCAGGCGGTTGGACTGCATTTCCCAGCCTGTTTTGCAGTTAGGTGAGGTCACGTGATCAAGTCCTGGCCAATGGGCTGTGAGCTGGAAAGCCGTGTCCCTTCCCTTCCCCCTTAGCCAGGTCCTGAAACATCTACTTAGCCTCTGCATGTTCTTTCCCTTCTACCTGATTATTGCAAAGAAGGTGGCTGACAGCGCCACAGAGCCAAAGAAACTTGCCCTGAATGACCAGATGGTACAGGACCTCACCCCTTCTCCCACCAGTCTATAGGAGACCATAGAGGAAACAAGAAAAAAAAAACTTCAATAGGGGGCCGGCGAGATGGCTCAGCAGTCTAAAGCACCTACTTAGACAAGCTTAGGCAACCACAGGGACCGCGGTTCCATCCCCAGCACCGCATGCTGTACCAGCCCCACCCCCAGGGCAGGCTGAGCCTGCCATAATATACATAAAACAAAAAACAAAACAAAATAAAAACCCTCGAATTTGGAGCTCTTTGTTACATCACTGTGACTAATACCTTCATCCAGGGAAGGCTTTTTTTTTCCTATTTATTTGGTACAGGTTCTCGCTATGCAGCTTGGACGCGTAGTGATACACCTGTCTCAGCCTTTCCAGTGCTAGGATTACAGGTGTGTGCCGAGATGCCTGGTTTCAGGGCTTGCATGGGGTCCCGGGAACCGCCCGGCATGCAATACAGACCGCCAAGCTATCACCGCAGCCCCAGGGAAGGTTCTTTTTGGCAGAGGAAGAACTCCATGTTAGATGCCCTAGAAGCTGACAAACTGCCCTTCTGCCTTTGGCCTGGAGGTCCCAAAGCTGGAGAAGTGTCCACTTCTGGTCCCCGCACCCAAGACAGCTTCAGGACCTTGTTCTTGGGAGTTTGGGCTTTGCCTCGCACATCAGTCCCCACCTTGCTTTCCTCAGCGCCTCGAGTTTGTGCAGAGTTGGAATTGCACGTGAATTTGGCCATCGTCCCAGATCAAATGACAGGGCTCGGTCAGCTGGCTACATTTTTTCTGAACTGACAGGCAGCTCCCTGAGGGCAAGGCCTGGACCAGCCCCCTGCTGACTGCAAGCAGATGCTGGGCCCTTGCGGTCGGTCTGTGGGAGAGGAAGCGCTTCCAGGTTCTTTCCAGAGCTTCACTAGCCCAGGCACCTGGACTTCAGCTGCACAGAACGGTACCGTGCATTTTCAGTGTGATCTGTAGCCAGGCTCCAGGACAGGAAGGCCAGGGCTGGGCCCAGGCTGCCCAGCATTGGCCTGGTTCGCCAGCTAGAAATGGCACCCTGGGTCCTGCCGCTGTTCCGCTGGAGACTCATTCAGGTTAATGCTCATCACATCCCTCCTGGGAAATCCCTTACACACGCATCCTTTAAATAACTAAATCTGTCTCTCAAGCACCAGCTACCAGACCAGCCAGCCCGTGGCGATTTTCTGGGTAATAACAGCAACGCTGCTGCTGGGTTTGTGCAGGGTCCTGCACTAAGCCGCTCCCATCCTAGATTTCCCTGCCCCGCCAGAGAGGTCGTCAACACCCCATTCCACAGATGGGCACGCTGAGGTCAAAGAGCAATTGGGCAGCTGTGCCTGGATTCAGTCAGGCAGGGGCATTGGGGCAGCTGGGGCTTTTGGCTCCTGCCCAGCTGGGACAGGGTACGTGGGGTGCAGAAGGCAAACCCCACCCCTTTGCAGCCTCAGCCGCGGTGTCTTCCTCCGCTCCTGAGTTCCGCAGCCAAGGCGCGGAGGCTGCGGGCTCAGCTTGGCCGAGTTTCTGCTCAGCCTCCCCAGCGAGCTCCACATCTCCGAGGTTGTGTGCTCACTTTGCAAAACTGCAGAAATTTATAGCCCAAGTAATTGATCACAGTGCTTCTGCCGCCCTCCATCTCGCTGGGTCTCCGAATTCCCTTCTCTGCATACTCGCTTCGCTTTTTTCTCCATGCGCCATCTGTGGTGTGAGAGAAAAGGAAGCCAAAGAGGGAGGGAGGGTCTAGGCCCCGTTCTGCCAATTAGGAGTCACAGGAACCTCAGTTTCCCCATCCTTCCGCCAGGCCGAGGCCCTGACCGCACCTGCTCTCAGGCCACTGGGCCTAAGACCGCTCCTCCGAGCTGCCTGGAAACTGGGGGGTTCCACCGAGATTCGCTTCCCTGATAAGGACACGGGGACCTTATAGCCCAAGCCAGTCACTGGGGTCCCAGAGTTGGTCAGCAGCAGCCCCAGAGCTTGAACCTAGACCCAGTGTGCCTCAAAGCCTCAGCCACTGGGCCACTGTTGGTCCCCAGCCCCAGGGCCGATCAGAAAGGACGCAATCTGTGCTCTCCCAGAGCCTCCAGGAACCTTACTTCTGTTCATCCTGGGGCCACAGCCAGGCTGTGGAGACCAGGGGAGCTTTGTTTTGTCCAGGGCCAGGGTGGGAGGCAACGCGGCTGTGTACAACTCCTCCTTGGGCCTCGCTACCCTATGAGCTATCTGAACTGGACCTCCACCTGCCAGGCTGCAGGAAGCCACTGGACCTTCCAGAACGACCCCATCAGACTCCCAAGGGCAGAGGAGCCCTGCCTGGGGTGGGCGCGCGGGTGCTGGGATGGTGCAGCAGCCTGGGGCCTGGGGCCTGGGCCTGCCTGGAGGGCTGGGCTGGATCCTCTGTGAGCCCCCTGTGGTGGCCTTTGCACTCCTTTCTGTCCACTCCTGGGTGAGCGTCCCAGGGCAAGCGGGCGCGTACCCCCATCCTCAGCCTGGCTCCGCCTCTCGAGAGAGATCTGTGTCTCTCGAGCCTCCAGCGCGGGTGGTGCTTGCTGTTCCCCAAGGCCAAGGGCAGCTGCAGTCTCAAGGGCGCCCCTCTGCCTGCAGCCTGCAGCTTCTAGCCTCCCCCCTTCCCCAAGGAGGGGCTGCACCCGGCAGCGCAGGACACAGCTTGGGGAGGACTGGGGGGCTCGTCGTGTCCCCCCTTTCTGGGCTACAGCCCCTCTGGCTGCCCGCTCCCGCCTGGCTGGTAGAGATGAGAGCCGGCAGTAGCATGCAGAACAAACAGAATTTTTTTTTGCAACTAGAGGGGGAAGCACAGAGCTAAAAATAAAACGAAAAGATCAGTATCTGTCAGTCTGACAGCTGATTGGCTGCTCGGAGATGCATATAATTACCAGCCACTGGCGCTGGGTAGCAAAGCCGGGAGAACCGCTGAGACGAGGTTAGGATTTAACCTTTAAATTCTGGAGCCACCGGAAAGCGAGGGGAGGACCACGGGCGTCGGTGCTAACGAGGCTGGGGGTGTGGACGGGGGGAGACAGGGGTGCAGAGGCTGGGTCAGGCCCCGGGGCTCCCCCGGGAAGGCCCTGGAGCCCTGGCCCGGCAGCCTCCGCCATCAGACCGGGAGCGCCTCTGATTGGGCGGCCCGACGGGGCGGCGGCCCCGCGCTCGCCCAGCTGCAGGTGTTGTCTTCCGGGAAGTAGAGGGCCACCTGGGGGAGGGGGTATCCCCGGACCCCCGGGCCTCCCAGACGGCCTGGTCCCTGAGGTCCTGCTTGTCCCCACCCACATTCCTCCGCCTTTCTCTGCCTGGTGTCTTGGCAACCCGGCCGGCCGGCCCCTCCTTCCTTCACCCGGAGTCACCCCTTTCCTGGCTGTTTCCTGCACTTCCTCCTGGGGAGGAGGCCTCAGGACTGTCCTAGGTGCCCAGAGAGGATCAGAAGTGCAGGGCTGGAAGGATGGTGGGCATTCCTGAAACCTCAGTTTCTTCTTCTGCAAAATGGGAGTGCAGGGCCCAGCTGACACCCCAAGGTGCTGGGCTGCTTTGGACCCAGTGCTGTACCTCTATTCCCCCACCCTAGCCAGGGCCAGGCCAGCCGCACTCTGCAGCAGCCAGGAACTGATGTGTTGTCCCAAGCTGGTCCTGGCACGTGCGCGCTGGGAGGAAGAGCTCCCGTTCTCCCTCAGGTGGCGCTGGGACTTGGGAGGTGGCAGGGAGGCTGAGGAAGGCACCTGCGGCAGCTTCTGCATCCTCCTCTGTCTGCCCTCCGAGGCGTTTCCCTGGCTGTGGCCTCTGCCTGGAATGCTCTCCTTCCCTTCTCACCAACCTGCCAAGCCTCCTCCTCCTGGGAGCCCAGCAGGGCCTCTTCCACTGCTTCTGGGTTTGGTTTTGTTTTTAGACAGGGTTTCGCTCCGCGGTCCAGGCTGGCCTTGAGCTCACTGTGTAGCCTAGGCTGGCCTCGAATCCAAAGCGATCCTCCTGTCTCAGCTTCCTAAGTACTGGGATGACAGGTGTGAGCCACCACACCCTACTCCTCTGGGTTTCCGACCTTTGTGCTCAGGTCTTGATTGTCTGTCCGTCTGTCTTGTACTCAAGACTTGAGCTCCACAAGGTCAGGGTCCGCATGGGTCTGGTTCACAGCCTCATTTGGGAGAACCATCTCTCCCCAGCACAAGCCTTGAGCAGTGACACCAGATGACATTGCCTTGGGTCTCTCACATGGAGGAGAGACAGTGGCACCTGGCAGGATGGGAATGAGTGGCTGCCCCCAGAGTCCCCTCCTAAGAAGCTGTCAGGGTCTGACTGGCTTTGAGCAGGCGGAGGTGGGTGACGCTGCTGCCCAGCGTTGCAGAACCCCACCCTGGGCCTACCAGGGCAGGGCCCACATCCAGCCCAGCTCTGTGAAGATGGGCAGCGGGAGGGAGCTGGCTTGGGGGTGCTGTGCTCGGTGGCAAAGTATCCTGCTAGGTGCCTTTCTGAGGATTCCTGGACTATTTATACCAAGGCAGCTCCATGATTTCTGGGAGTCCAGCACGTTTCCTTTGGAGCTGACGTGGCCTCTGGTGGCTTGTTTTCCTTCAGGGTGTCCCACTAACAGTGGCACTGCAGGTGACAAAAGCAGCTCCCAACAGCCCGGCCCTCACCCTGGCCTTGGCTGTAGTGTGGGTACCACCCTGTGCCCCACCAGCCCCAGAGAGCCCCCTTCCCCGCTAATGTGTCCTTGGAGCTGGTTCCTGACCCTGCGACGTTGTCCTCTTGGGAGGCAGTGAGCCAGGCGACGGCCTCCTCTGGCCTTGCCCTGTACTGTCCCAGCGTCACATACCAGCCCTGCACATTTCAGAGGGAGAAACTGAGGTCAGGCAGGTCGAGACTCCAGGTTTGTCTTGTCCACTTTTTGGGTTGTTTTTGTTTTCTTTTCTAAAATAGGGTCTCGCCATGCAGGTCAGGCTGGTTTTGAACTTGCTCTGTAACTCAGGCTGGCCTTGAGCTCCAAGTGACTGTCCTGCCTCAGCCTCCAGGGTACTGGGATTATAGGCATGTGCCGCCGCCCAGCTCGCACCCAAGTTTTGGCTCCCATCTCCCAAAGCCTGGGGAGTCTTGCTCCCCAGAGTCTTCTATACAAGTGGTGGAGCAGCCCGCCTCTCCGCTGCGACCCCCTTGCTCTCTTGGGATCCTGATGGAACCTGACCAGGGAGGCTCAGCCGTGCAGAAGTGCATGCCTCCCATCTGGACCCATCTGATTTTGCCCTTGCTGTGTGACCTGATTCAGATTTTCCATCTTGGTCCCCGTGGCTGCTGCTGTGGTGCGTGGGGCCTGGCCATGTGATCACCTGCACAGGGTGTTCCTGGATGCCCCTGACACCTGCTGCTGTCCTGGATGGGGTCCCTCTTGTGGGGGGGCAGTGAGTGGGAGCAGATGTCCCCATGAAGCCAGACACTTAGTGGTTAAGAGGTAGCACTACCACGTGGCACTGACCGTAGGGACTTCAGTGGACATCTCTGAGTTTGGCTTCCGCACCAGGACATGGACACAGGCTACTGCAAGTTTGGCGGAGCTGAGAAGTGTCACCACTTTCCATAGAGAAGTGTTCTGGGCTGTGTGTCGCTGGGTGATGTCACCGTAGGGACACCACAGAGTGTCCTCATACAGACGTAGGCAGCCGGGCAGTCACTAGTCGGGAGGCTGTGGCCAGACCACCGTCCTCGATGAAGGTCGGTGGGTGGTGTTGACGTCACTCTCGATGCCCATGGCTGCCACTGCTGTGCAGTGCCTGGCCAGCCCCACACTAGGGGCTTAGAGGTGGCCTGGTTTCCTGAGACCTCACTCAGCAATGTCTGCCGTTTTCCAGTCAATGGATTCTGCAGCTTATCTGGACCGAGCGAGCATTTTGGGATCCACTGTGCGTGGGGAAGATGTGGAACCAGCTCCGTAGCCAGGTGTGGCCTGAAAGGGGGACAGGGCTTCAGGGCCTTCCTTGATTTTATTCATTTATTCTTCATTCATTCATTCATTCATTCATTCAGTACAGGTTCTCTTGCACAGCTCAGACTCATAGTGATCCTCCTGTCTCAGCCTCCTCAGCACTGGGATTGCAGGCGTGCACCACCATGCCCAGTTTCGGGGGCCAGCATGGCATGCCTGAGGTTCTGGGGCAGCACAGCATGTTGTATTGGGATCAAACCTGGGTCCTTGTGTTTTCCAGGCAGGTACTTAGGCCGCCGAGCTGTGTCCGCAGCCCCTGGGCTTCGACATTTGGTCCTCCTGCTTCAGCCTCCAGAGTACTGGGATCACGGAGCTGCTCTAGACTCGGTTTTTGGTTTTTTGTTTTGTTTTTTGAAACAGGACCTTGCTAAATTTCTCAGGCTCGCTAAGTTCCTCAGGCCGCCCTCGACGTTGTGCTCTTCCTGCACCGGCCTCCTGAATGCCGGGACCACCGGTGCGCGCCAACACACCTGGTTTAAGGTTGATTTTTTAACTGCCTGAGCTGGGCCCAGTGGTGCAAGTCTGTAATTCCAGCAGCTTAGCAGGCCAAGGCAGGACTGAAGTTTCAAGTATAGCTTGGGCAACTTTAGCAAGAGCCTATCGCCAAATATAAATTGTTTGAAAATAAAAGGCCTGGGCTTGCAGCTCAGTGTGAAGGTCCTGGTTTTAATCTCCTAAATATTTATCTATTTATTTATTTATTTATTTATTTGCAGGGCTTGGGATTGAATTCAGGTCCTTGCGTTTGCCAGGCGCTTATTCTACTGAGCTATCTCCCCAGCCCCACACATAAATAAGTGAGAAGTCTGTTCCAACACCAAACAGCGCCGCAGTGCCTGCCACGTACCTGGCATTGCACTCAGCCCAGGCCATTAGTGAGACCCCTGCCACAGCCAGGTGTGTGTGGTGCCAGCTCTGCACCTGCCGAGTGGCCTCCTGGGTCCCAGGTGTCCTGCACCACCTCTAAGGGGAGGGGGCCTCTGGGTCAGGTCTCGCCATTCTCAGACCCTTGAAAGTCACTTGGAAGAAGCCACTATGGCCCAATCATGTGCTCAGAGGTGACGAATCCAGGGTGGAGAAGGCGCATGCGCAGGGCGTCCTGGGCTCTAGGGCTGCCACCTCCAGGTGAGTCGTGGGTGCAGAGCCGCGGACTTGGTGAGCGGTGGCCCGCGGCAGAGGTCGGCCCACGCAGGGCCACGTCAGACCTCCTCTGCACCCCTGGGGTCCTGTGCTTGTGGCGTGGACAGAGCAGAGGTCTCTGCACCCAGACACGGGCAGACCAGAAGGGGAGCAGAGCACCTGGCCGCCAGCCGCAGGCCCGCACTCCTGCCTCGCTGCCCGGCCGCTCCTGCTGGTTTCTACAAGAAATTCAAGGGCTGGGGAGATAGCGCAGTAGAATAAGTGCCTGCCTGGAAAACGCAAGGACCTGAGTTCAATCCCCGGTTCTGAAAAAAAAGAAAAAGAAAAAGAAATTGGAGTGTTTCCAGCTGGTGGTCTGGCTTCTCTGCAAAACTGAAGCCCATACCACCCCGAGGACAGCTTGTGAGGGGACCGAGCAGCGAGGACCAGGATGCCCGCAGGCCCTTCCTGTCCTGGCCTCTCAGAGCAGCCAGAACTCCAGCCCCGTGTTCCTGGCCTCTGGCTACCTCTGTGGCCAGTAGGGTGGGTGGGGGTGGAGAGCCCTGGATCCGCCGCCGCCGCCTCCTCCTCCTCCTCCTCCTCCTCTTCTTCCTCCTCCTCCCCTTCCCCTCCTCTCCTCTGCATTGCTGAAGATGGTGCCCTGGACCTCTCATGTCAGGTAAGCAGTCTATCTCTGAACCACATCCTCCTTTTAAAGAAGAGACACGCCAGGCACCAGAGCGTTTGCCTCTAATCCCAGCTACTCAGGAGGCTGAAGCAGGAGGATCGCAAGTTTGAGGTCAGCCTGGGCAGTTCAGCAAGATCCTGTCTCCACGCAGACTGCCCTGGGTAGGCTGTGGCCTGGTGGCCGAGCACAGGCCTACAGGAGGCGGCTCCGGGCTCCACCCCAGCTCTGCAAACAAAACCAAGGCAGCAGACGAGCTGGCAGAGGCCGCTGCCTGGTGGACGCGGTGCCCTCCTGCAGGAAGCCAAACTCCTAGCTTACTCTTCTCTTCATTCTGCCCAGACCCAGCGGAGAACTCTTGATTTTATTGCTTGTAGGCCACGTTCACCCAACAAGGGGTCTTGGGGGTGTCCCCAGGAACCCCCACATTGGGAACCACTGTGCTGACCCAGTCCACTGGGGGTGCAGCTCTTTGACAATCCTCCTGGCCACTTCTGCTTCCCACCCAGAAGTCCTCACACAGCAGGTGTTCCGGGAGCGCCTGGGGGACACCCCGATTCTGCCCTTTACTGCTGTGTGCCTTGGGTAGATGACTTCGCCTCTCTGAACCCTCTCCTGCTGCCACCACCTCTGCTGGCATGCAGTGCTCTGGAGGAGCTGGGTGACTTTACTGTTGTTGCCGTCACCTCCGCTCAGGTCCCGGCTTCCTCTCCTGCCTGCCATAACCCGCCCCAGGGGTCTCATACGGGGCTCTGGCCAGAGGGAGCCTGGCTCCAGCACAGCCACATGGGGAAAGGCAAGCGATGTGAGGGGGAAATTGATCTTCAACACAGAAAAAGGCCCCTGCCTTCCAGTGTGCAGAGATTCCTGTCCCCACGCCCATGCAGCCCCTGGGGCCTGAAAGAATGCACTTTCTCCACACTGCCTTTCTTTCCCGAAATGAGTGGATTTGATCTTAAAAAGTTGCCTGTGAAATGAAGTTTTCTGGATCCAGTGCTGTTTTCCCACGGCCCTGTCTTAAGACTTGAGCTGCTTTCTCTCCAAGAAAGGAGGCCCTGAGGTGCTCAGGGGTCTGCAGACTCCAGGGATGTGGAGGAGACACTGGGGCACAGGAGATTGGGGTGGCCTGGGGCCTGTGAATCCGTGGAATACTGCATGACACTGCTGAGGTCTGGCACCGTGGAGACTACAACTCAGGCAGTGGCCCCCACGTGGCTGAGGTCCCTGCCTGGGCCATCTTGGGTCTACCAGGATGACTGATTGTGACTCGGGGGTAGATGAGGACAAGCCAGCCATCAGCCGGAAAGGAATCAAGAGGGGCTGGGGAGAAAGCTCAGTAGGATAAGCGCTTTCCTGGCAAGCACAAGGACCTGAGTTCAATTCCCTGGTTCCACAAAAAAAAAAAAGAGGGTCCCACCCTGGTCACCCAGCCATCTGTCTGTGTCTAATGCCACCAGTCCCCTGCTGCACCATAGGCTGCATTTGGGGTTTATATGGGGCGCAGTGGCTTCCACCCTAGGTAGGAATTAGCTGCGGTGTCAGTTCGTTGTGGATCTCAGAGTTCCATGGGGCTGTGACATCCTGAGAAATGCTAGGTTAAAAGCCTAACTCTGGGCATCGTGGCTCAGGCCTTGATCCTGGTACTCAGGAGGCTGAGGCTGGAGGATCACTGTGAGTTAGAGGCCGGCCTCGCCACATCCCTAGAACCTGCCTCAAAAAACAAAACAATGAACCCACCCCACATAATAAACATTTTTTGACTGACCACAACTTCTGTGGGCCAGAATGCTAATATAGTCCCCTGGCAATGTCCAGCCTGTGGTGTCCCTTGAGGCTGCAGTCAAGATGTCACTGTGGTTACATTCATCTGAAGGCTTGAGTGGGGATGGCAGACTCTCCCAGATGTCATGCTCAGGGGCTGTGTCCCTTGCCACATAGACTTCTTCTTGAGTTTCTTCCCAAGATGGCAGCTGGCTGGGCCCAGAGTGAAAAATACAGAGAAAGAAAAACTAGGGCTGCAGAGATAGCTCCATGGCACAAGTGCCTGCCTGGCAAGTGCAAGGTAGTGAGTTTGAACCCTGGTCCCACCAAAAAAAAACTGAAGCCACAGTACTTTTTATGACCTAGCCTTGGCAGCGCTGTAGCCATTTCCTCAGTATCTGATTGGTCCCACAAGTCCTTCGTATAGCCAATAGGATCCTAGTATGTTTGTATAACCAATAGGATGCTCTCCCTTATTCATTGTGAGTAGAACCATCACTTGACAGATCACTGGCCTCATTTACTTAGCTTTGGGGAGTAAAGCTGTTCATCTTCAAGGTGAAAAGGCTCTGAGGCGGCAGGGGTTTGTCACGCCCATCCTGCCCAGGTGAACCGCAGCAACAACGGCGACGCAGCCCGATTTCTTGAGCCCCTGCTCCGTGCTGGGCCACAGGCAGCCTTGCTGCAAGCTCACAGGTCCACCCCGACTTCCAAGCGAGGCGCTTACATCTGGGAAATGCAGGAGCACTACGCTGTGTTTCGTTTTTATGTATTTAGTACAGGGTCTACAGGGTCTCACTACACAGATAGGATTCGTGGTGATCCTCCTGTTTGCAGCCTCCAAGCACGGGGATTACAGGCGCCCGCCGCCACGCCCAGTCTCAGTTGCAGTCCCCGTGTGCCCCAGGGCAGGGCCAGCACAGCGCACTGCCCTGAGCTATCGGGCCAGCCCCTATTTTGTTTTGTTTTTAATACTCACCCAGTGCCTTCTCACAGAGCTGCAGCCCCAGCCCTTTCTTTTCATTTTATTTTAAGACAGGATCTTGCTAAACTCCCCAAGGTCTGGGCCTGAACTTGTGATCCCTTGCCCTCAGCCTTCCAGAGCGCTGGGATTATAAACCAGTCTTGTGCGGTAAGATTGTGCGCATGCGTGCGAGTTCAGGCTGTGGTTGCCGGTCTGGGCGAGTCGTGCGAACAAGGCTCAAGCACGCAGAGAACTCAGGATGAACAGAGGCCAAAGATAAACAAGTAATAAATAGATGAGATAAAATATTCATCTCCTGTTGGGGCTGCGGATTAATATTTAACCAGAGGAGGAGCAGGGTGAGCCAGGGGACTCCCGGGCTCCAGGCAGGGGCCGGGATTCCCCACCTGGGGGACCAAGCACCTGGCCACCAGGCACACCTGTGCCCCATGCCAGCTCTTACTGGTCAGGAGTTATGTGGTCCAGGCAAGTGACTTCAAGGAGGGACGTGATCTCCAGTCGGGCGGAAGGGCTCAAGAATGCCTTGCTGTGGTGACAGCCCAAATTTAAGGACATAACAGTTCTGTTGTCTGGAAGAGTCCAGAGACAGAGGGTGGCCCTGAACCTCAAAGAGACCTTGGAGAGCCGGGCATGATGGCCCTCACCTGTAATTCTAGCACTTGGGAACTGAGGCAGGAGAATGGAGGCCAGGAGTTTGAGGACATCCTGGGCTGCATAGTCTGAGGCCAGCCTGAACTGCATAAAAATAAAAAATAAACTGAAGGAAAAAAAAAGCCCTCCGCTGCTCAGGGATGACCGAGGAAGCCGGAAGGAGCACAGCCCTGTTCGCATCCTTCTGTCCTGCCAGGGCATGTGTGGAACGGAGCCTGCCTGGCCCCTTCCTGTCCTGTCCAGGCAGGATTTTCTACACCAAGAGCATCCTGGGCGTGGTTCTCCCTGGGAAGTCTCGACATGCTCAGCTCAGCTCAGCTCAGCTCAGCGGGACTAGGGGAACTCCGGCCAAGCCTGCTGTCCCAGCAAACAGACCAGACATGGGGACAGCACGGATGCTGGGCCTGGGCCCACAGCCAGGCTAGGCCAGGCCTGGGAGGACACAGGGATGGGGGTGGGGGGCTCGGGGCAGGCAGTGGGGGGACAGAGATTCAGGGCTGGCCCCCTCGCGCAACGATGCTGAGCAAGAGTCTCAACCTCCCTGGGCCTCGTTGCTCCATACCTGGAGTCACAGGCCCGTCTGGCCTGCAGCCTCTAGGAGGAAAGCTAGTTTTAGCTGCGTGGTGCTGCGTTCTGAAGAAAGGGGGAAGAGAAAGAAGATGGAGGACGGCGGCAGGAAACGCTTTCTTTCTCTCCTTATTCTTCCTCTGAGCTTTTTCTCCTTTCAGTGCAGGGGGATGAAACCCGGGCCTCTGGCCTCCCGGCCAGTGCTGACCGCTGACCTGCCCTGCCCTCCTTGCAGCCCAGAGAGGGCAAAGAGCCAGCCAGGCACCGAGAGTGGGTTCCAGGGCTGCAATTTCCAGAGTGTTCTCTGTTCCCTGGAACTGAATCTCTCTTGCTCATGGCTCTGCCTCCTGATGAGACCCAAAGCCCCTCAGGCGCCCCCCCACCCAGAGGAAGGGCTTTGTGCCTTTCTGGGTATCAAGGTCAAGGTTTGGGAAACCTACTCAAGTCTAGTCGCACCCTGTGGTCCCTGGGTGCCCGGGACAATCGGCCCTGCCACACCGGCCTCCACTGGGCCTGTTTCCTCGTCTGTCCAGTCAGGCCAGGGGGGGCCCAGTGCCAATACCCTGAGGAGCGGAGGCACACGCGGAGCCCGGCTGTGTGCAGGGGGTGCGGGCGTGGGAGACGCTGGCCTCGCCTGGAGGACCAGCCAGCCAGCCCTGGCCTGCTGCCTCCCCCATGGCTAGCCGCCAGGCTGCCATTTGAAAGGTGTCCTGTTGGTGGCACTTTGGTGAGGCTCAGGTGTTCTGGCGGCTGTGGCTGTGCAGAGTGGATTTGATTTGTGCATCACAATGAGCGCGCGCTCTCTCTCTCTCTCTCTCTCTCTCTCTCTCTCTCTCTCTCTCTCTCTCTCTCTGTTGTTCTTCACATAAGGAACCAACTCTCAGAGCCAAGAGCTCAGCAAAAACCCCTCCCAGCTTCTCCCTCCCATCCATGACAAGAGGCCAGGCCAGGGGTGGCCCGAGGCCGGCAGGACCACGCCGTCCCACCCACCGGTCCCACCATCCAGGCAGAACATGCTGAGCTGGGTTTGCCTCCAGGAAGCCCTCAAGGCTTGGCTGCTTTCCTGAGCAGAGGGGCCCCATACCAGGGCCGCCCCGGCTGGGAACCCGGGGCCCATCCTGCCTGCTGCTCATCCAGTCAGTTCTGTCACCCCAAGCCGGGGAAGGCCTCTGGTGCTCAGCCCCAACCGCCTCCCGAGGTTAGGCTGCTGGCGGCCTCACACTGTCTGAGGCAGGCGGCAGGCCGTTCCCCTTCCGGGCTGTGGGCAGGGCTGGCAGGAATGTTTGCAATGCGGAGCCAGGAAAGGAGGAGGCTCCGAGGGCGGGGGAGGGCTGCGCACGACCGGTGGCTGTTGAGCAATCCCCTGCTGGTTCCTGTAACTTCCCCCACCACTGCCATCATCACCGAGGGAGGAGAGGGACACACTGGGGTCAGAGTTGGCAGTGGAGCTCTCAGCAAAGCAGTGCAGGCAGCTCAGGCACCAGGCCCAGAGAGGGCAGGGCCTGGGCCACGGTCACACAGCTACGCACCAGTGCCCGTGGCCTTTCTTCCCCATAGCGCCCAGCTGTGACTCAGGCCTAGTGGAAATGGTCTTGTCCCTATCTGAGACACTCTGAGGACGGAGGGGCCCCAACATCCAGCCTGGCTTCTTCCTCCAAGCCCTGGGCCCTCAGGGAGCTTGGTGGCCACAGTGGGCGCGCCCCTCCCCCTCCTGCTGATCGCCCGCCTGCCTCTGCCCCTTGGCCCTGAAATGTTCCTGCTCCCCGGCCACTCCTGCTGCTCTTCCAGCATTTGAGAAGTTAAAAGGGCCAGGCGTGTGTGGCCCACAAATCCCTCCCTTTCCCCCCCAGTTCCTTCCCAGCAAGGCCCTCCTCTGCCCTGCACCTCCCTGCCAGCTATACCCAGACTCGGGGGTGAGGAGTGGGGTCTTCAACCATAGAGACCCCTCCTCATCCTGGCTCTCCTCCCTTCCATCCTGGCTCTTCCTCCCTCCCTTGGCCTTGGTACTTCTCCCTGAGCCTCAGTTTCCTCATTTGTTCAGAGGATTCCGGGCCAGGCAGAGGTGGCTGTTCAGGCCCCTCACCCCAACCTTGCTAGGTGTGTCTGTCAGGAGACCCTCATGCCAGTTTAGCAGGGAGCAAGAGGGGCTTATCCATGGGTCACAGTAGGGTCACAGCCCCTCCCCGGCAGAACTAGAGGTTCCCAAGTAAACAAGCCAGGTGTGGCAGTACGCGCCTGTAATCTCAGCACTCAGGAGGCTGAGGCAGGAGGATCACAAGTCTGCACTACGTAGCTAGACCCTATCTCAAAAAAGCAAACAAACAAACAACAAAAAAAGAAAATCAAAGACACCCAGGTTACAGGTGAGGAGGCTGAGGTGGAGAGTGGCCTGTCACAGGTGCCATGCAAATTTAACCTAGGACACCACAATGGTTCCCGAGGCCTAGGACGCTGGCCAGCCCACTTCTGGAGTATGTAACACTCCAAGCAGGCCCAGCGCCTCCCAAGCCAGTGCAGGAAGTGCTAATCCCCACGTTGAAGAACACCCCGACTGCAGACTCGGTCCTGGCCTCCAGGGCACGGCGCCCAGTGCCTCGACCCAGCCCATGCCTCTGACGGATGGATGGATGGATGGATGGATGGATGGATGGATGGATGGATGCACAGACGCCACCTCCCGCCTCTCGGGAGCCCCGGCGGGCGTGTGGCAGCGCCACCTCCTCTGGAGCAGGTTTCCTTTAAGAAAGCAGAAGATTGATTTCCTGGCAGGCTGTGCGCAGAGCCCGTCCAAATGGTTTGCATGTCTGCATTTTTTACTGCTCCGTTTAATATGTATGCAAATGCCGGCCGGCTGCACCCGCCGCGCCAGACCCAGGCGCATGCGGCGCCCCATCACGCGGCCGTCCCGGGCGCGCGCCTCATTCGAGGCGACGGGCTCGGCGGCCCTGATAGATGGAGTGTGGGGACGGAGACAAATGATGGGCTTTGTAATCTCGTTCTCTTTTTCTGGAGGGGAGAGAGGGAGGGGCTCGAGCCTGGGAACCCGCAGAGGAGATTTCAATATATGCAAAACTGTGGGTTCTAGGGGGCACAGCGGGAGGACGGGGGTTTCGCTGGTAGGGGCCTGGCTGGAGCAGGTGGGAGGCAAATGCCCCTGCGTCCAGCCCTGCCATGCCAGGAGCTGAGAGGCTGCTGCTCCGCCAGACCCCCCTCGCTTTCCTTGGGCCTCTAGGGTTGTGACCCTGCAAGCCTGCGGTCCCCTCAACTCCCATGACTGACCCTGCGAGGTGAGGGTCACGAGCATTGTGTAGGCGGGGAAGCAGGCTGGCCGATAGAGGCTCCCGGGACGCAGGACTCCGGAGTCCTCTCCTAGACCCTGCAGGCGTCCGCCCCACCCAGCTCCGGGAGTCTGCTCAGGCCTGCCGCGCTCGGGGCCAGGAGCTCGCACATGCGCAGACCTGGCCCTGAGCCCTTTCCTTTGAGACTGGGTCTCCTGAAGTTGCCCAGGCTAGGCGCGAACTTGTGATTGTCCCACCTCAGACTCCCCTGTTGTTGAAGTGATGGGCATCAGGGAGCAGCCCAGGGAAAGCCAGAGAAGCTGCAGACTCAGGGGTGGGGTGGGGGTGTCGATGTCTCTCACCCCTCCTGTTTCCCCCATTTTCTCTCAAGATCCTCATGGAGCTGGAGTCCTCAGAGCCAGCTCCCTGGAAGTGTCCCCATCCGTCTTCTGCATCGCTACCCCCACCAGGAAGACCCCAGGTCCTCACCACCCACGCGTCCCTGTCCCACACCCACAGCCCACATTCCCACCTCCCCACGTCTATAGCCTGTCTTTCCTGTCTTGGGGAACAGGGTGCAGGCAGCAAGTGCAAGAGCCCTGTGGCTGGTGGCAGTGGTGGGAAGGGGTTGGAGGGACCAGAGGGCAGACCCAGGCAGTGACATGGGGTAAGTGAGAGAAGGTCCGGGGTGTCATCGGTTGGGGTTCGCCCCAGCAGTTCTGTCACAGGCCTGGGTGGGGACTACAAGCCCAGGGTCAGCTGGGACCTCACCTGCTTGATGGCGTGTGGGTCACAGCCCCCACTTGCCTGGGAGTCATGGGCCTTGAGACACAGCAGCTCCAACACCCCCAGCAGCGAGGGACCCCCTACCTCCTTCTGCAGAAAGAGGTCCTCAGCATTGCACGGCCCCAGGATTTGGGCACTGAATCCTTTTGATGAGCATTGGGGAAGTGAAAGTTAACCTCCAAGAGAACAGGGTGGAGGTGCTGCCGCCACCCCAGCCACTAGGGAGGCTGAGGCAGGAGAGCAAGGTCAAAGCCAGCCTGGGCTATTAGCGAGACCCATCTCACAGTAAACAAGATCCTGTCTCAAAGCAAAACGTGAAAAGAACTGAGGCTGTAGCTCAATGTCAAGGCTCCAGGTTCAATCCCCAGTGCCACCCACACATAAAATAAAATAATAAAAATTTAACATGACCAGTCCTGCGGCATTTCTTTGCCTGGGGGTCTTGCCAAGGAGTTGAGTGTAGGTCTGGACCTCGCCGCCACTGGATCCAACCAGAGCCAGGGCAAAGTGCATCCCATCGGCCAGCAGAAGTTCCTCACCTGAAGGAGCCCACGCCAGGCCCCGGGGATGTTAGCTGAGGCAGGAAGCCAGGCATGGACATAGAACACGGCAGCGACCCACTTCCGGGAGGGCGCAGTCACAGTAGGGACAGCAAAATACAACAACACAGGCCGCAGGAGCTGGGATGGGGTGGAGTTTCCCTCCCTGCTGGCTGCCTATCTGCCTGCCTGCCTGCCTGCCTGCCTGCCTGTCTCCTCTGGCTTTAAGCTGCACCTTGGCAAATGAGGCCCCACGTGGTGATCAGCAAGAGGACCTGGGTGCTGGTGAGGGCCTGGGGTAGTCTGAGCCGCAGTTTCCTCTTCATGAGCTAAGAGGAGAAAGATCCACTGTTCCACCAAGCACACGGGGACACTGAAGCTGGGAGGAGCCCAGGGCCCTGTCTCAGGCTGCTCAGTGTCCTCTGCACTGAATCGGGCTTCTGCAGCCAGCGGGCAGGACCCGGGCTGGGCCTCCCCAGGGCTGAGGCGCCTGTATCAGTCAGCAAGGCCCAGCTGTGCTGCAGTAACAAATGAGCCCAGGTAGAAGGGCCTCAGCACCACAAAGGTGTGTCCTGCACCAGCAAACTCTGCCGGGAGTCCAGGGGACCCCCAGGGCTCTTGCCTAGCAGAGGGAGCCTTGGGGGTCCGGGCGCTCAGGGTGGTTGGTGGGCACCATTTCCGGTCACCTCTCTGCTGACACAGCTGGGGGTGCCGAGACCAGCTCTGCATCTTCTCTGGCTAGTTGGATGCAAAGATGTCTGAGGTATAAACGACCACACATGGGGCTATGTGTCCAGGGTTGGGGTCTCCAGGGCCGAGCAGCAGCTTCTAAGGGGAGCTGCAGATGGACCACAGCAGGGGTTCTAGGACCAAGTGGGGCAGCTTTCTCCCCCAGGTTTTCACATGGGACCCTAGCAAGGAGAGGCAAAGGCAGTGGTCACCTTGCCTATGAGCCTCTGGGGGTGACCACCCCAGGCCCTGCTGGAGTCCCGAGGTCCTTCCTAGCAAGAGGCTGAGCCCCGGGTCACTTCCTGGGGGCTTCACCTGCCAGCTCCTTGGCCCCTGTGACGACGTAGCAACCTACCTGTCCCTCCCTCAGCTTCCTGTCTGGCTCTTTTCTGCAAAAACATCCTGGTGTTGACAATTTTATCTCGCCACTTTGAGTTTTCTTTCTTGGTGTTTTGCCCCAGGCAGGGTTTCACTATGTGGCCTTCACTAGGTACTACTGGCTGGCTTTGAACTTGAACTCATGGTGATCCTCCTGCCTTAGCCTCCTGAGTGCTGGGATGATGGGCGGGCACCACCATGCTCAGGGTCCCTTTCTTTTTTTGGTCCTTGTCACTCTTTTTCTTTTGGTGGTACCTGGGATCAAACTCGGGACTTTGTGCTTGCCAGGCAGGCGCGTAAGCCACTGAGCCATTTCCTGGGCCCTGGGCCCTGTCACTCTCCTTTCTAAAGAAAATATGCATCTCATTTTAAGCTGAGTAAGTACATAGAAGCCACTTCGAATGTTCCAGTTGTGAAGGTCAAGGAGTCACCAACGTGCCTCACCTGGAGTCACTCTGGTGGGTGTTGGGGTTCTACCCTGGGCAGGACTGGGGGCGACTGTGGGGCGGGGCTGACCCCAGCACCCAGTGCCCCCCCAGCTGTGCTGTGGGGACAGAGCTGAAGGAACACGGAAGGCAGCCCTGCTCTGACTCTTCAGGAGCAGTATCCATCGGCAGGTGGCAAACAGTGACGGGGCCTCAGCCAACCGGTAGTGCCTGCAGCGAGATCAGGCCATCCACAGCAGCCCCAGCACCTGAGTCCTTCCTGGTCCCCAAAGGGACTCCTGGGGAGGGCTGAGCCTGAACCAGGGTAGGAAGGAGGCGAGGGGTGGGAGGAGCCAGCGCGGAGCTGGATGCTGGAGTTTATTCGGAGCCGAGAGAGCGTGCTGCTGCGCAGCCTCGGGCAAGTTCCGGCCTTCTCTGAGCCCTGCAGCCCTGCAGTGGGCTTGTTAGGCCTGGAGACCCTGGCCTTGCACCTGTTTTGCATGTCCAACCCCCTCCCCCATTAGCCACCTGCAGCTCTGGAGGACACTGAGGTCCCAGGGAAGCCCAGGCTTTGCTGCCCATGCCTGGCCTGGAGGGTGGCAGTGGTTAGGGAACCCTCAAGCCCTGCACCCCAGGGCAATGCACACTCCTGCAGGACAGAGGCCGGTGGAGCGCTGCAGTCAGCCCGTGCAGAGGGCCAGTCTCACTCAGGTGCTAAGTTGCCCCAAGCTGGGCTTGAACTTGTGACCCTGCCACCTCAGCCTCCCCTAGGGCTGGGATCGCCACTGTGCTCAGCCGGGGGGCAGGCAGGCCTGTGTTTCCAGCGTGCACCTCAGTCCCTCCTCTGCACCTGAGAAGCCAGAGTATGAGAAGGGAGCTCGCAACTGACTCCAGAGAAGCCCTCAAGGCCCGGGAGGTGGGCTCTGCCCCCAGCCCACAGAGGGGAGAGCGGAGGCTCGCTGCCCTAGGGGAAGCCCGTGTGACCTCAGACTCCATGCAGGTCCCCAGGGCCTGCAGCTGCCTCCCACGCAGCCTGTGCCCCTCCCCCACCCTGGCTTCTTGGCCTCAGTAGCAAGATGCCGGGATCCGGCTGGGGCTGCCAGACTGGCGCGAGGACAGCGCGTTGTTTTGAGTCCCGGCCTCGCTGATACGTATACGATTCTCTTTACGAGAAACGCCGCGCGGCCGCCAGTCAGCCAGCCCAGGATGGTGGTCTCCCTGTGCTGCCCAGTGCAGGAGGAGAAAGAGGAGGAGAGGAGGGGGAAGGGAGGGGAGGGAAGAGGAGGAGGAGAGGAGGGGGCTTGGCGGGGAGGCCAGGAGCCCCACATCTCCCCGAGCAGATGGAGAAGCGGGAGATACAGCGACGACTCATCTTCTGGGGCGATGCAGAAAGAATGTAAAAACTCCGCAGTTACGATTTTGTGTTTTCGCAGTGGACCCTCTGACTCAGCCCCACCCCCATCCCCCGGGCTGGTCCCCCGTCGCGGGGCTGTGCTGCCATCTCCCCTTCGCTGTGAACGCTGTAACCTCGCCCGGAGGCCTCCGTCCCTGCGGGCCCGTGGGTGCGTTTCCGTCCGCGCCCCTTTGTGGCCCGCCCCTCCCTGGGTGGTCTGTCTGTCCTCCCCACAGCAGGACGCCACCTCCGGCCCCTTCTCGGTCTAGGGTCTCGGGTTGCGGGTCTCTGTCCCTGTCTCTGTTTGTCCCCGGCTAACGGTGGCTCCTTGGGAGTGAGGGCGTTTCTATGGCAACAAGCCCCGCCCCTCCCCGCGGTGGCGCGCGGCGCCGGCCCATCCCTCACTCTGCAGATCGCCCGAGGCCGCGAGCGGCGGGCAGGAGGAGGCTTCCCGGGACGCTGCCCTGGCTGGGCCTGCGCTCCTTCCCCTCCTCCAGGGCTGGGGACACAGTACCGAGTGGGCAGCGGCGCTGCTGGCCTGGGGCCCAGAGAGAAACGCCAGCCCGGGCGCTCCACCATCTCTAGTCCTGAGTGTGGCGGAGAGGCTGGGGCCAGGCTGCTGGACAGAAAGGCTTCTTGGGGCGCCCTTGCTGCTCCCGGGCTCCTTGCCTATTAGGCCCCTCGGTGGCCCTTGGGTCCACGCAGTGCAGTGTCCCCCTAAGCTAGGCTCCAGATGCTGCTGCCCCGCAGTTCAGAGTCCTTGGAACTGCACCCCCCAAAGCCTGTGCTGGGGTGCAGTGCTCTCCTGCCTGTCATATGTCGTCTGCGTGAAGCTGCGGGTTTGGGGAGGGGGTGGACCAGCCATCTTCCCACGCTGGGGGCACAGAGGCATGCAAAGACCAGTCCACAAGCTCGACCCTGTCTGAGGCAGGCAGCAGGGCGGGGAGCAGTCTCGGACTCCACCTCTGGGGCCAGCCATGCAACATAGGCAAGGCCTTAGGGAAAATGAGGGGACCCTGGACTCCTGGGCACCGGACCTCACAAGGACCACTATGGGGTCAGGGTCACCTGGTGCAAGGGTCCACGCCCCTTGTGAGGCCCTGAGACTCCACGCTGGTGACTGGTAGCGGTCCCTTGCCGGCCCCCAAGGGAACCCCGGCCCCCTCTCCCTCTCACAGTGGCCTGTGGGTTTGCTCACAGGACTTCCCACACCCACTGCACCCTAACCCAGCAGGGCCTTCCTCGCTGGCCACTCTCCCCTGCAGACACACGGACTCCGGGGCTTGGAGTCCCCACATCGGGTCAGACCTCAGTCACACACACACACACACACACACGCACACGCACACGCACACGCACACGCACACACCATCTAGTGTGTCAGTCACCACTATTAGGCCATGTGAAGGGAGGGGGGGACACCCGTCTCCATCTCTGGCCCCCTGGGTGGCCTCCCAGGACTGCTTGGCCTTCCTGCCTTCCCTCCCCGCAGAGCTGGGCCCATGCCGGCCTCAGCCATCACGTCTGCAGAATGGGGAGAAAGCTCCGAGGCCCAAGGCCGTGGCAAGGCCCTGGTGAAGAAGGTCGTCCTAGGCGGAGCTCAGAGGGTTCTGGCGACCACTGTCCTGCGCGGTGCCCGCCTGGCCATGGAAACCACTCGAGCTCCTTTCTGGAAGTGCTGCTCCCTTGGCCGCAGCTCAGAACGCTCAATGGCTCCCCTTGACTCGGCCCAGAAACAGAAAGCCCCAGCTCCGTCTCAGAGCTCTTCGCCACCCATCCATCTGGAATTTTTAGTGAGGCTAAACTTGGCTCCCCACCCCCTGTGCACCCACGTGCAGGCCCCCGGAGCAAGGCTGGTGGAAACCACACAGACCCTCCTCCCGCCTCAGGGTCCTTTGTTAGACAGGGTCTCACTGTGCATTTCAGGCTGGCTTCGATTCCTAGTGATCCTCCTGCCTCAGCCTCCGGAGGGGATGGCTGGGAGGACAGTTGTGCGCCACTAAGCCCCGCTGGAAGAGAACATTTGTTCTTCAAAAAAATAAAATCAAAAATGCTTTCCATTTCTAAAAGCATTAGATGTTAATTGTAGATAACTGAAAAATCTACAAGAACCGGGCACAGGTCAGAGAACCAGCTGCGGCTCCCTCCTGTCATCCCAGCACTTGGGAGGCTGAGGCAGGAAGATGTCACGGAGTCAAGGCCAGCCTGGACTGCAGAGAGAGAACCTGTCCCAAAAAATAATAAATAAATCAATCAATCAAAGAAAAGCTTTCAGCGACCTGTAGTTCATCCCTGTCCACCGCCCCTGAGGACTCTTGACTGCCGAGCGCCCAGCGTGCGGGGCCAGCGGCTCTCTGGGGGTGTGGAGCTCGAGGACGCCGTGAGCTGCAGCCCGTGTCAGCGGGACCCAGCTCCTCATCTGCCTCTCCGGTCCCTCCACCTTCCACGCAGCCCTGGGGCTCCCTGATTGGCAGCTGGGGAGGCCACAGACCCCAGTCCCAGCCCAGGCCCCCAGATACTAAATTTTCTCAGATTTCTGGGGTTTCCAGGGCTGGGAGGTATGCGGAGCAGCTCCCAGTGGTGGGGGGCACAATAGCACCCCACCTTGCTGTGTATGGGTGTCTTTGTGTGCAGGGCGAGGGCCCCTACAGCTGCCCATGGATACATGGTAGCCACCTGAAGGCCCCATCCCCCACCAGACAAGGAACTAGCAACCCCAGTGATAACCAGCGGACCAGGGCCACACTCAGCTGGGCTGGATCCCCAGCCTCACTCCCCTAGGACCTGCTGGGATCCAGGGGCTTTGGGGAGGAGCAGCAGGTAGTGGGGGGCTGAGTCCCGGGGTGTGGGGCTCAGGCCCAGCAGAGAGGGGTGGCTGTGGGGGTCACAGGTGCCCATGGCAGGAACCCTTTGGGGAACCCCTTGGCAGGGAACAGACGCAGGGATGGCAGTGGATTCTATTAACAGCAATTCTCATTACTGCACTGTTAATTATTAATAGGACCAGGCAAATAAAGGATGGGAAAGCCCAGCTGGGCCCAACTCAAAGCCCGCTGGCCAGCAAATGGCTTCTGGTCCTGGTCCAGGAGGCCGGGCTGCGACCCTGCTGGTGGAAGCACCTTGCGGATCCTGGGGCTGCCGCCTGGGGCTGGCACCAGCACCTGCTTTAAAAAGACAGAGACAGGGAAGCCAGCTGCAGAAGGGGACCCAAGGGACAGTTCTGAGCATCCCCTCAGGTACGGGTGCCCTGGTCATTCTTCTCACTAACATGAGTCCCCAGGTAGCGTCATGGTGCCCGCCTCTAATCCCAGCCCTCTGGGAGGCTGAAGCTGGAGGACTGCAAGTTCAAGCCCAGCCTAGGCGACTAAGCGACTTACTAACACCCTGTCTCAAAAGGTAAAAGGAAAATTTTAAATTTAAGAGTGCCAGGGATTGAGCAGGGTTTTTATTATTATTTTTAATTTGTTGATACAAGATCTCCCTATGCAGCTTGGACTTGTAGTGGTCTTCCTGTCTCAGCCTCCCCTGCACTGGGGACATAGGCATGCGCCACCATGCCTGGTTGTGGGGCGGGCATGGCATGTGGTACTGGGGAACAAACTCAGGACCTTGCAGTTGCCAGGCAGGCACTTAGACCACCGAGCTATGTCCCCAGCCCTGAGCAGGGTCATTAATCAACTACCACAAACTGTAACGACAACATGCATTAAAGCCAGGAGACGAGGAGAACAAAGCTACCAACAACCAGAAGCCGGGAAGCGCATGCTTCTGTCCCTGCCCCAGAGCCACCGGCACCTGGGCAAAGGTAGGAGCAGGAGTGGCTGCCTGGTTGCTATCAGGGAGCTGGAGAGAGGTGACGCCAAGGAGGAGAGCCCTGGGGGAAGCCATTTTTACAGCTCACTCCTGTAACCGAGCCCTCAGGGAGGCTGAGGCAGGAGGATTACATGTTCAAACGCAATCTGGGCAAGTTAGTGAGGCTCTGTCTCAAAATAAAAATAATAAAAGGGTTGGGATACAGCTCAGTGCACAGGGCCTGGGTTCAGTCCCCAGTGGTGGTGGGGATGACAAACAGGTGACACAGATGGAGACCAGAAAAGATGCCGGCTCAGCATGATAGCGCACACCTGCAATCCCAGCACTCGGGAAACTAAGGCAGGAGGATCACCACAAGTACAAGGCCAGCCTGGGCTATATAATGAGACTCTCTCCCCCGCTCCCCCCCAAAAAAAAAAACAAAAATGCAAGAAGATGTTCAGAACCTCTTCTGATTTTTTTCAGTCTTTCAGAGAAAGACCTGTACCGGTCTGAAAATTGTACCAGGGTCCCTGCCTGAAAGATGCCCATCTGCCAGGAGACTGGAGCAATAATTCCTGTTGCTCAGAGACAGAGGCAGGAAAGGACTTTCGTGGTGCAAGGCATTCTGGGAAGCACAGGCCGGGGGTCCCTGCCAGGAGGAGTGTATGCTGGGCCCTTGGCTTGTGATGGGCCCCCAGGCTTTGACCCCCAGGCAGGAGTGGAGCCTGGCTTCGATGTGCGGCACCAGCGGAAGCCTGCAGGGACCCGAGGTGGAGGTGTCACCCAGCCCGCTTGGTTCTGGAAGGAGCCGGGAGGAAGCCTGGCCTCGTGGAGCCAGAATTGGACAGCTCAGCGCAGAGCTCTGGGCAGCTGTGCCAGGCACCACGGGGCGCAGAGGGAGCTGTGCAGGCGGTCGTGGGTTCCCAGGAGGGGCGACCGAGCCTAGGCCCCGTGTCTGTGAAGTCGCCTTTATCCAGAAAGCGGCTCTTGGCCAACATCATCAGAAGAGGAAAGATTGGGCTGTGTCTGCCGTTCGAGCCGCTACTTAGTGCCGGGATTGTCGCCCGATCCCGAGAGACGCGGGCAGCTGGGGTTAGGAAGCATCTCGGCAGAGGAAGCAGCGGCACGGGCAGGGAGAGCAGCCCGGAGCCAAGACCGAGGCAGGGAGGAGTGGTGGCGGGAGGCGGGCAGACCCGGTGCTGAAAAGCGCGATGGAAACCAGAGAGGACAGCGGACCAGCCACGTGACCTGCGCAGCGCGCGTGTGAGACCCGAGGGGCGGAAGAGCCCAGGCGTGCAGACCCGACAGCCCACCGCGTTCTGGCCTTCTACCAGGACGCCGTACCTCGCACAAGTTGTGGCTTTAGGAGCAAGACCCGGGCTGACACATACGGTGTCGCAAGGTAAGGAGCTGGCTGTCGAGGTCTGCAGGACGCACAGGGGCACACGCCTCATCCGGCCGGGGGTCAGGGATGAGCCGGGGCGTAAGGCGTGGGCATCGGCACGGAGTCCGAATGGTAATTGTAAATATCATTCATCCCCAACCGAGCAGAACGTAAAAATGCTGTCAAGTGGTGTCCTATCATAGCCAGGCAAGATGGCACAGGCCTGGAGTTTCAGCTACTAGGGAGGCTGAGGCAGGAGAACTGCTTGGGATCGGGAGTTTGAGGTCAGCCTGGGTATCAGAGCAAGACCTTGTCTCCAAACAAAAGCGATTTTACGCTGGGAACATTGGCGCAGACTGTATTTCTAGTTTTTGGGGAGGCTGAGGCAGAAGTATCACAAACTGGAGGCCAATACAGGTGCCTTAGTGAGATTTTGCCTCAAAAAAAAAATTGGTGGGGTGAGCTCAGTGGAGGAAGCTTTGCCTAGTGTGCATAAGGCCTTGTGTCCCATCCACAGCAACACAGGCACACACACACATGCGCACAAGCACACACACACACACGCGCGTGTGCACGCACGTGCATGCACACTTACAGAAAACCTATGGGGAGGAAGAATGAAAAGGAGACGCTTTCTCCTGGGTCTGTACTCCAGGGTGCCACTGTTAATAATGAATGTAAATGCATTACATTTCTTAGCAAATGGCAAAGACTCCCAGGCTGGATAAGAGTAAACTAAGATGAAAACTTAGCTCCATGGTGTTTACAAGAAATCAACTTGAAACTAGGAATCTTAGTTTCTTTTCTGTTGGGGAAAAGGTTCACTTAGCTCACAGTTTCCAGAGGTTTTAGTCCAGACTCTGCTGGCTCCAGCCAGCGTGGCACATGGCAGAGGGCAGCCGTTCATGGCAGCTGAAGACAACAAAAGTAAGGAAGGGAGAGAGAAAGAAGCACTTGCTGTCCTTTATGCTGTATTCAGTCCTCCCAGACGAGGGTGATGTGGATCCAGTTGGTGGACTGATCCAGCAGCCTCCCCTTGATCCCATAATTGTACTTCTGATCAACCACACGCTCCAGATTCAGCCGCCTCCAAATTCTGCCCCTGCCACCCCGTGACTGCGTGAGACTCTGGGGCGACATCCAGACACAAACTGTAGCACTAAGAGATGTAAAAAGGTTCAAAATAAAGGTTGGAGCTGGTGTGGAGGCTCACATCCATAATCCCAGCAGTAAAGAAACTGAGGCCAAAATATCGCCGGGAATTTCAGGCCAGCCTGGGCTGCATAGTGAGTCCGAGATCAGCCTGAACTACATGATGAGAGTCTGATTCAAAACTGAATGAAGGGGCCGGCGAGATGGTTCAGTGGTCTAAAGCGCCTGCTTAGGAAAGCTCAGGCAACCGCAAGGACTGTGGTTCGATCCCCGGCACCACATGCTGCACCAGCCCCACTACCAGGGCAGGCTGAGCCAGCCACAAAATAAATAAGAAAGAAACAAACAAACACAACAAGCAAACAAATAAATAAATAAAAATAAAAAATAAAAAAACTGAATGAAAAAGGACTGGCCAGGTAGCTCAGTGGATTAAAGCACCTGCTTAGGCAGATACAGGGACTGGGGTTCGATCCCCAGCATGCTGTGCCAGCTGCACCCCCGGGGTGCACTGAGACAGCAATTAAGACAGGGCATAGTGGCACATACCCGTAATCCCAGAGCTTGGGAGGCTGAGAACAGGAGGATCACTACAAGTCCAATCTGTGTAGTGAGACCCTGTAGACCCTGTACTAAACACAGAGACAAAAATGAATGAATGAATGAATGAATGAGAAGGTTGGGGTGAAGTTAATATGAGGCAAATTAAAGACCCCAGTGGGAGGGGGAGACTGCAACCTACTTTTTCTTTGTCATATTTAAATAGTAGCCCTGACATCCATTCATTAGGATGGAACATAGTTAATAAGGTTGGCTTAACAGTTGAACTTTGTACCATACAAATAAAAAATACTCATTTCTCTGCCAGAACCCATCAAACATTTATGAAAATTGATCATCTATTAGACTATAAAGAAAAACTTCAATTGAATCCTCGAAGTAGATACAGGAAAAGCTTCAGTCTTTGACCACAGGGCAATTAGGCTGGAAATTACTAACGAAAATTTAAATTAAAACGCCAACCATTTGAAAATTAAAAGCCACTCTAGTAAATAACCCTAAATACAACCTACATGACAAATAATGTAAAAGAAAAACCAATGCAAATACTATGCATCTGAACCTACGGGAACGTGGTTAAAACAGTTCAGGAGAAATCAGTGTCGTACACCTGCGTTAGGAATTCAGTGAATGAGATCGGATGCGAGTGAACCGGCTAAAATCCAGCTCGATATGAGGAAAAAGAAAAAGAAAAGAAAGCAAAGGAAAAGAGACAGAAGGAATCGATGAGGATCAAAAGTAAAAATCTAGTACACTAGAAAAAAGTAAGAAAATAGAAAATAACGCTGTGCCTTGGGGTTTTGGAAGTCTAATAAATTAGGGAGACCTCCAGCAGATCCAATGACTGGACTGACGAATAATACACAAAGTAAAAATTAAAAAGAACATTTTTCAACAGGCTGAGACAGTAATATCGTGAGTTCCAGATCTGCTTGGCCTACACAGTAAAACCCTGTCTTAAAAAGCAAAATAGGGCTGGCGAGATGGCTCAGTGGTCTAAAGCGTCTGCTTAGGAAAGCTTAGGCAACCTCATGGGCCGCGGTTCGATCCCCGGCACCACATGCTGCACCAGCCCCACTCCCGGCTCAGGCTGAGCCGGCCATAATATAAATAAATAAATACATAAATTTTAAAAAAGCAAAATAAGGGGCTGGGGAGATAGCTCTGTGGCACAAGTGCCTGCCTGGCAAGTGCAAAGTCATGAGTTTGAATCCCGGTCCTGCAAAAAAAAAAGCAAAATAAAATTATATTATATAAGATCTTATTGTAATAGATTTGAAAATATAGATAGATGGAAAACTATAGCAAAAAAATCATATAATAAATAAAATAAAAAGTGTATCACTAGAGGATAAATAGAAATCAGTTAAGATGGTAAAAAGAGGTATTTTGTAGAAGGGCATAAGTTCTTGACTCTCTTACTGGAAAAAAAAAAAAAAAAAGGAAAAGACAAGAAAAGGTACTGAGCTTTAAGCCCACGGTCTCCACACTGGGCTACACGCCTGGCCCTTTTTTATTTGTTCTTTTGAGACAGAGTCTCATTAAATTGTTAAATAGGCAAGGCGGGGAATGAGCCCCACAATCTCCCTGCCTCAGCCTCCCCAAGCACTGGGCTGCAGCGTGTGCCACAATGCCAAGCGTGGCTAGCTCCTCCAGATGGCCTGTTTGGGGCACAGGCAAGACAGGAAGGTCCCCCAGCCATGGCAGGAACACAGCGCAACCCTAAAATGAGGTTGGTGAACAGCTCTGAGGTACAGGCCCCTTCTGCCTCGGAACAGGATGGAGATCGGAAGCCACATAAATGCTGACCACGTGCCCTGGTCGGTGTTCTGCCCTACGAAAAGCAGAAATCTGCTCGAATGAGCTCAGAAAAAGAGAGAGAGAGAGAGACTCAGTGTCAGCATTTGGAGGCCTCGCAGGAACGCCAAAGCAGGTAGCTGGGCGTGGGGTGCAGGCCTCTCAGCCCAGCACTCAGGATGCTGAGGCAGGAGGATCCCCAGCTCCAGCCTGCAGAGGGCGTCCCAGGGCAGGAGCCCCCAGAGCTGGGCAGTGCACGCGTCACCTTCTCGGTAGAGCAGAGCGCTGTCCCACTCCCAGGCTGAGTCCCTGTCACATCCACTGTTGGTGTCTCTCAGGGTCCTGAGTCAACAATCAACAATGGAAGGGTGACACTGGCCGTGCACCTGACCTCCCTGTCCCCTTCCAGGCCAGTGCCACCTTGCCCAGGTGAGGCAGAGAGGTGACCTGCCCCATCTGGTGCAGTCACGCGGAGGTGATGCGTACGGTTCCCAGGCAGAGCCCGTCGCTCCCGTGCCTGAGCTCTGGTCTCTGGGTCTCCACCGCGGCCTCGGCACCGGCACCGGAGAGCATCCGTCGTGGGAACGGATAGTGCTGAGCCCATCGAAGGTCCACAAGCATTGTCTGGACCCAGCTTCATAGAAGCAAGGAACAGCCCTCACTCCAGCACTCTGGGAAGCAAGAGGATCACAAGTTCAAATCCAGCTTGGGCAAGTTAGCGAGCGCCTATCCCCAAGGAAGGAGTAAGTCTGGGTCTCCAGCTCAGGGCAAAGGCGCTGGGTTCAATCCCAGGACTAGTGGTTGGGGGGGGGGGGGGAGAGACAGAGAGACAGAGACAGAGAGACAGAGAGACAGAGAGACAGAGACAAGGAGAGGCAGAGAGGAAAGAGCTCCTGACGTCTGACACTCTGTGATACGCTGCAGCATAACCTAGCTCATCTTCACGGATCCAAGGACGGAAATCTGTCTCAAGCCAAGAGCCAGCACCGTGCTCAACCTGGAGAAGCTGGACGCGCCCTCGCCGGTGTGCGGAGCACAGTGAGGCTGCTCGGCAAAGTCTCCCGGTTCCCACCGCTGTGCTGCTCCAGCCCACGCAATAAGACATGCGAAGTAAAGCACCGCAGCCTGCGAGGAGATGAAGGGAGAGGTCTCCCTGCTGTGGCAGCAGACCCGTCGCCTTGGTAACCTGAAAGGGAACCAAATAAAAGCCTAGGAGACAATACAAGAGTTTTCCCCTGGGCGGTCAGTTATAAAACCGGTCAGTTATAAAACCAGCATTCAGAAGATGCTCCCCTCCTCCTGCTTTTTCTTGGATTGGGTTCTTTTTTTTTTTTTTTTTTTTTTTTTTTTTTTGTGGGACTGGGGTTTGAACTCACGACCTTGCCAGGCAGGCACTTGTGCCACGGAGCTATCTCCCCAGACCCATCTTGGATTGGGTTTTGTTTCTTTCTGTGGGTTTGAAAGTTATAAGCCTAATTGCTTTCTTTTAAAAATCACCTCCAGCTGGGTGTGGTGGGCGCATGGGTCATCACAGCGCTCAGGAAGCTAAGGCAGGAGGATCGCTCTGGGTTCAAGGCCAGACTGGGCTACCGCGTGAGACTCTTGTTTTAAGAAAAAGAAGGGCCAGCTAAATAGCTCAGCAGATGAAGGCGCCTGCAAGCTGGCGCAAGGGCCAGGGGTTCGATCCTAGGGCCTGTCATGCCAGCCCCACCCCCGGGGCACTCTGAGATGGCAACTGAGACTGGGTGTGGTGGCGTGTGCCTGCAATCCCAGCTATGGGAGGCTGTAAACAGGTGGATCACTGAGTCTGATCTAGTAGTGAGACCTTGAACACCCTGTAGCGCCTTCCCAGAGAGAGAGAGAGAGAGAGAGAGAGAGAGAGAGAGAGAGAGATTATCTGCAAATTACCCTTGTGCCTGAGTGACTTAACGCAGGCAAAATGTTCCTCGTTCTTTTTTTTGGACCACACGAGGTCTTGGTGTAATCTACCTCCAGTCCCACCTTCTAATCACCGTGCAGAAATTGCCTGTGCTTCAGTCCCGCCGCGTTTCAGCCTGACATTTGTCATTGTTACGCTGCTTTTTGCAGCCGCTCTGCCTTAGCTGTACCCGGGTTGCCGTAGCTTGCTCGTTGCTCCCTGTATCTCACGCTTGAGAGAGGGCTCGGCTTCCCTCTCCCTTCCACCCTTTATTCTCTCAGCAGATATCTGGGCATGCTGAAGTTCTTTGTGTTCATCTGAAATACCTTTATTTCATCTTCACTCTGTTTTTTCTTTAAAATAGGAAGAATTTTTGTTTTGAGGCAGGGTCTCGCTATGTAGTCCAAGCTGGCCTTGAACTCACTGTGTGGTTCATTTTTTAAAAACTGTTCTTTGATTTTTTGAATGTTAGGGAAGGGTCTACGGGGTGCTCAGGGTCTCACTACTAGATCTGACTCCTAATGATCGCCCTGTTTACAGCCTCCCAAGGGCTGAAATTATAGGCTCGAGCCACCGCGCCCAGTCTCAATTGCTGTCTCAGCATGCAGGGAGATGGGGGAATCAGGGCTGGCCCCGGGGATCGAGCCCCCAGCCCCTGTGCCTGCTTTCAGGTGCTTTAGTCCACTGAGCTATCAGACTGGCCTGGAACTCCCAGCAATCCTCCTGCCTCAGCCTCCTAAGTGCCAGGATGACAGGTGCACACCTGGCTTTGTGCCCTCACTCTGAAAGACACTCTCATTATGACCAACAAACTCTAGCTGTTTGAAGGTGCCACTGTGCTGCCTGTGCTGTCCACTGTCCCCGCGGGCCACGGCGCTACTGGGAAAGCGCGCATCTGCTCTGCCGGGTCCCTGCGTAACGCGCCAGAGGCCTGCTCTCGGGGCTGGGCTCTGCCAGGCAGCTCGGCTGCTGTGCCCAGGGACCTTCGTGCAGCTGCTGTCACCGGCTCCGGCTCCGAGACTCAGTTGTTGGGGTCGCTGTGACAAAAGAGCCACAGGCTGGTGGCTTTGGCTGCGCTGATTTATTTCCACACAGGTCTAGAAAAGAATCCTGCAGTCG
This sequence comes from Capromys pilorides, assembly GCA_004027915.1. NCBI lineage: Eukaryota > Metazoa > Chordata > Mammalia > Rodentia > Capromyidae > Capromys > Capromys pilorides. The sequence continues at coordinate 32,426 of PVKN010004362.1, forward strand.
GGGTGTTGGTGGCATTGGCTTCTGCCAAGACCTCGTCCTTGGCTGACAGACGGACCCTCTCCAGTGCCCCTGTAGAGACCCATCCCCATCCTGAGCTCTCACCAGGCCACCGGGTCACACTGGACAAGGGGCAGGGTGTCCAGAATGACCTAAGATACTGAAAGGAAAAGCCACAGGGTTTCCTGGCCTGGGAGGTCAAGTGACATCATCTCTGCTACCTGTGATTGGTCAAAGCAAGAAGCACAGCCGGTCTGACTGGGCAGGGAAGGAGCCGTGGGCAGCCGGGGCTCCGATGCTTTGACAGGAGTGTCTTCTTCAAGGGACAGCAGCCTCATCAGGCCACCAGTGGAGAAGTGTGGCTCTCCTGGGCTGTTATTGTAACCAGGATGTCTTGAGTGACACTGAGTAACCAAGATGACTTGAGCTCCCTCACTTCATCTTCTATCTTTAAAGGCAGAGCTGGGAGTGGCGGCTCACGCTGGTAAACCTAGCATGCGGGAAGCTGAGGCAGGAGGAGCTCTGTGAATTCCACCCCAGGCTAAGGCTTTCTCCGAGAGACAGAGAGAGAGAGAGAGAGAGAGAGAGAGACAGAGACAGAGACAGAGACAGAGACAGAGACAGAGACAGAGAGACAGAGAGAGACAGAGAGACAGAGAGACAGAGAGAGACATAAAAATGTTGTTTTTAGGACTTAATCTTACTGAGGTAATGTATAGTTCCTGGAACACTGTCTTTAGCATAGAGATCCTTAGAAATATGTTCTTGCCCCCTGGGGCCATTCCTCTGTGTGTGTGTGTGTGTGTGTGTGTGTGTGTGTTACACATAGCATGTTTGGCATCACTACTGGGGTGTGATTCCATTACTTATCTTTCTTGGAGTTAGACCCCCCAGGTTTCACAAATGCTGCACCGGAACTCCCCTCAGTGCACTGCTGAACTCTCCTTGGTTCTGGAATATTCTCAGATAGTACCATGCTGGTTTCAGTGCTGCCGCGCCCCCCTCCTCTCCTCCTAATCCTCCTCCTTCTAGCTGGATCTAGTGGGGCACACTTCTAATCCCAGCACTCTGGGAGGCTGAGGCAGGAAGATCAAAAGTTGAACAGAATTTAACAGACAACCAGGCAATTTAGCGATGTAGCAAGGCCCTGTCTCAATATAAAAAGAAAGAGGGCCGGCGAGATGGTTCAGTGGTCTAAAGCGCCTGCTTAGGAGGGCTCAGGCAACTGCGGGGACTGCGGTTCGATCCCCGGCACCACATGCTGTGCCAGCGCCACCACCAGGGCAGGCTGAGCCAGCCACAAAATGAATAAATAAAGAAACAAACAAACACAACAAGCAAACAAATAAATAAATAAATAAAATTTAAA